>PRKT01000079.1:1554515-1570431 GCA_003671525.1 Saccostrea glomerata
GGGGGGGGGGAGGGGGGAATAAATGTTTGACCAGGAAGTCCATTACAATATCATGATGAAAATTATTATCTAATCAGTACAAATATATATAGAATAAAATGTAGATAAATCTGACGGTCATATTTGTGTTTTGTTTCGAGTGAAAGGAAAGTTGTCAAAAACTAAATCAAGAACGAATTTGTTGGCAGCATTCAAAAGTCCGATCATGTATAAAAATATTTTCAAGATCCGATTCCTTGGTCAGTCTGGTAAGATATTCATTTTTGTTGTTAATACAAGTTAAAATAAAATAGGAGGTGCACAATGGTATTATGTTATAAAGAATCTGTAAAAGTATTAAATTTTATTCAGTGCCAATCAGAGGTATAGGAGGAGTTGCGGATATGAAATGGGAACCCCAAAGCCTTACAGACGGACGGACGTACAGCTATATATAGTTGGAGAGACGGACATCCCGATCACTACTCCTACTTTTCAAGCGGGGTATAATTACCTTCAGTTGGTTTATTGTTTACTGTGTCGATAGGCAAGTCCTGAAACAAATCCTTAGTATTCCATACCCATATGTATCGACTATGTAGCAAGTACACTACTTAACTGGCTTATTTAGGGTCTATAGACTTACATTGAATACATATTCATACATTTATACAGATGTTTGCCAAAAGTGAAGATGATTTTATTTTTATAACCCCCCTGCCAAATATATACTTACTGTAGTATAGACATGGAACATTGCTTTGTAGGTTTAGCCCCCCTTTCCACAGACACGTCTTAGTATAGGTTAAAAATGGGGAAAGTGGTGGTGTTTGGAGAAAAAAAAATTGTACTGAAGTTCTTACCTACCCCCCCCCCCCCCACATTCAATTTACTTCCGACGCCAATGTATAGTAATCGAGATGTCCGTCCGTCCGCCTGTGAGTTTGACAGTTAATTCGGTTTGCAAGTATCTAAAATCAACCCGAGAATGCCGCCTCCGGCTTTAGGCGGCGGATTCCCAATTTTCATAATGGCGCAGGTTCTGGCGTTTTCCTGGCATGTAAAATATCAAATTCGTAAAAAAGTCTGGAAAACGTCAGATTTTCGGACTAACTCAACTTCATGCAATATTTATTATATTATACTGAATGTTTTATAACAAATACATATTACAGTGAACCTTGCGCGCATAAATTATGCGCAGTCAACATTTTTTGGAATATCACCCGTCGTCAAGCAATGTTGACTGTTGCTACGGTGGAAGGCGTGGCTTCATTAATCAGCGGGTAATAGTGTTTTAAAAAAAAACGTTTCTCAACGAATCAGATTCAACCGATTTACATGAAAGTATAATATTTTCTTTTATAATCAAGAAATTACTGGTAAAATTTGTCAAGAAGTATTGCTATTCCAGTAATTTTACAAAATGTTGTTTTCAATGAAATATATAGAGAAAAAATAAAATCATCTTTAGTTTTAGCACACATCTGTACATGTACTCATGTATCCATTTTCGGTGAAATATTTTTTAATGCGAACATTGACTCTCATGTTTGTATAGTACAGATAGGATAAGATTTGATACCAATAATTTTGGGCAAGTAAAGAAAAATACTAATAAGAAGAAATTCAAAATTGAAAATACAAGTAGCAGCAACATGATTGCTCCTAATTTTTACCATTATAAAATGTGACATTCATATTTTTTCCACATATATCATAAAAATCAAAACCTTTCAACCTTAAGAATTCATACACATCATCGGAATAAACAAAATCTACTGTATTTTAGATTTTGAATATTTTTTCATGATAAATATATCTCAATTATATATTATCTATAACTGCTTTATTCTTGTAAGCAGAGTTCTACAAATTACTTCAAACAAAAGATGAATTAAAGATTCAGACAAATTGCTGACATGTCTGTCTGATGGAAAAGTGGATATTTTGTATGTAATACATTATATGTTTTTGTATTTTTCTGTTTCAACTATATCAGCATTCCTTGATCTTTTATAGCATATCTGATCGACACACTACTCTTCCTATACATGTATATTTTTTTATCTCAATTTCATAACTTTTTCTTAAACCCCCCCCCCCCTTCCCGAATATAAGCAACCACCAGTAAGATTGGCAATTTTGTAAGATATTTCTTGTTTTAAAAGTGTCGGAAGATTATTGTGGTTAAACTGGTTTTCCATTTCAGTGTATTGTATATTGATCAAAATAACATGGACCGAGCATGTTTTGAGAGAACTATTAAAAAACTGGGTAAAACTCGGTTCAATCTGCTTTCGTTTTCGGCCAAGCTTAAAAATTCTTTGTTTGCAGTCGCCGGCCTATTATTTTTTAGCGTGGCTCGATAGGTGGGAGCTCTTTTTTAAGGTAGGTACAGATTTTAGTTATTAAATTTTTGTTGGATTACCGAAAAGATTTTCACTGGGTTATACTTAATATAAATAAGCTCCACTGACTTATTTTAATTAATTATTTTAATATTGACAGCAATAAAAATCAAAAAAATCGAACAAGTTTCAATGTCCTAAAAATTTGAAATTTCCAAAAATAATTCTTTTCAAATAATGGCTGAGAAAAAAAAAGTTTTTGAGTCGGGTGCATTTTTAGTGGGTCGGTAGTTGACTGCAAACACCCCCCCCCCCCTTTTGTTTATTTCATGCCTTACAAACAAGAATGTTCGGTCTATGCAACAACTATTATCAAGTATCGAAATTCCAAATTTCGACAATTAGACAGAGGTGAAAAATATGTATAAAAAATCGAATCAAAATAGTTTATTAGCATACGACAAAATTTCTAAAAGGGGAAAAATTGAGTTAATTTTTGCTATTCTAAAATAGCAGAGTATAAATTTTTGAAAAATATTTCGGAACTCTCAATTTGGGTAGGGTGTGGATCTAACACAGTCAAAAGATATTGTTACTTCTTTAAAATACCAAAATTAAATTTGTTAAAAAATATTCTAAGAAGCGGATTTCAATTTCCATAGTTCAGTTCCATTTTATTGAGTAACATTTTTTGAAAGTAAATATGAAACTCCGAAATCAGGCCTAGGATATTTGGCATTGAAATTTAAGAGTGGATTCATAGATTTTTTTTTTCATTTTGATGAAATAGTTTTAAATTTTGTTTATATATAACTTAAGTTTCAGCAGGGCTGTAAATTTAATCTTATATTTCAGTCTTCCCTCCATAATTAACCATGGCTGTTTTATTGCTATATTTCTTCGTCCCAGATAACGCAAACATGCATCGATTTATCTTGCTTTGACTTCTTTATGTATATTTACCACAAGAACTTTAAAATATGTGTACGTGTGGTGTGTATGCGTGCTGTGTGGGTATATGTGTTTGTTTTTTTTAGGGGGGGGGGGTTACACTGCCTGTAGTAAATTCTTGAATATTTTTTTAAATACAGTTTCAAACATCCGCACAAAAGAATTTAATATCTATAAAATTAGAATTTGTTCACAACCAATAAAAAAGATTCATATTTTTTTTCATTACATTTATCATAAGTTTTAATTTAAAAAAAATGTCGGGTCGAGATCAACACGGAATGACTGCCTCCCTTGAAAAAAAATACTAATTTGACTTACCAGTATTTTTTAGTCATGATAGTTAGGCCTAATAAAGTCCAATGCAATAGAATTTTTTACTTCCAACTTATTTTTTATTCAAAGAAAGGTAACTCCTAACATTAAAATATGCAGATTTATGGGGAACATTTTTTAAATCACAGACATCAAGTGGCCAAAGGCAAGCGAAGATGATCGATACATTACACGATGATTTTTTATTAAAAGACATCTTTCTTGATCCTCGGTTAACACTCAAATTCTATTCAAAATAGTGGAAAATTCTGTAAAAAAGATGTGCTTTTTTACACAAACGGAAACTCGGTGCAATATCTTATCTCGCGTTATCTTATGCACAGTGTTTATGATGTAGCCAGTACAGCAAGATTGATTAATTACAATAACTTCTTTGTATATATCTCCTTTCAATAAGGAAATATCTCCTATACTTTATTTCTAGAAATATAAGTTCACTGCTCCCAGTGCCGCGATGTATCCTCATATCAACAAAAACAAAGGTCAAACACAAAAACAATTTCATACTTGGCCCAAATTAGAGTGCACAATTTTACACAAATATATTTTGTTTTTCTCCCTCTCTCTCTCACACACACAAATACTCATCGATTGAAAAGATTGTAAACACTTTGTGTGACAAGAGAATTATTCAGAGAACCAGTCGAATCCGGTTTCGATTAACATTTGGGATAAAAACCAGTTTCAGCTGGAATCAACGCGTTATTCTTGTATTATAACTTACCAAAGTTGGGAGTTCGTGCACATACACAAAAAATTCAGCAATAACATTGGCAATAATGTCCCCCCAATGGCAGTCTTAAAGCTGGACCAGCGTCGCCATTCTTGGTGTAGGACTCTCATTTAACAGTGACTTAGCCGTAAGTTATCTTTAAATGCTAATATTCTTAAATTAATCATTTTCTTGAAATTATAATTAGTAAACAATATTTCCTCACTGGTACTAAGCAATGGTTTGTTGACATAAACACATACTGCTTTATTTTATTTTGCACGTAGATGTGTGCATGAATTTGATCGAAGAATAGGCCTATTTTCTTTAATCAAAAATTGGTATACATACCCCAAGGAATTTTTTACAAAAAGATATCCGAATTGAAAGAAAAATCCGATTTAAGCATTTTAGGGAAAATATTTATTTAAAAGCATTTTAGAAACAGTCTGAGACGGTCTCCTTTATCCACATTATCAGAAATCAACATGGTTAAATACTTCGCTATACTGCACAGAGTCTAGACGGTAAAAAAGGGGGAGGCTATTTACAGGTCTTTGCAGAAAAGGATCTCGTTAAACATTTAATCTGTTCTTGTTGTATTTGATCAGTTAATTCGTTTATTTAAATATGTGAACATTTTGTACGTGACCATGTAGATATCTACATAGTAAATTTTGGTCAAAAGTTGTCAAAATCAATCGGACTAAAACTTGTCCGAAATCGGTGTCACCTTTTTGCCTTCAGCTGTTTTGGTCACGGACGAGCGAGCTAGGGCATTCATATTTTGCATGCGCATTGCGTGTAACTGTGTTTTTAAAACTACGCAATTTGCAACTGTAGCAAAATGATCCAAGATCTCATCGAGTACATAAAGTACAACATGTACAAAGAGAAGAGTCAGCATAATAATAAGGCCCCTAATATAATAATATGACGTTCATATGCAAAAATACAAATCTGATGATAAGTTGCAAGAAAAGATGGACTCGGACGAATGGTTTCAAAAATGCACAAGTTTTTATCTCTCTTTTTTTAAATGTTGTAAACAAAGGAAGTCAGAAAACAGCTGATCAGCTGATGACGCATCTCAAGGTCACGCAAACAAGCGGGAACCAGAATTTACCGCGCGTATGCAAAATTCCATATGATATTGTGGCGCGTAACTGGAATTTTTCCAGTAAGGAAGTGAGGTCTAGGCTATCGTTTAAAAATTAAGCTTGCGTACATATAAATAAGACCCTTTTTAAAAACAGTGTTAAACGGATAGTATCATATGCCTTCGCTCTTCGTCCACATCAATCTTAACAAGGTTTGTAAACAACTTTAAGACAAAATACAATCACATTATTCAGTATCCATAGAAACATTCTTAAGCTGATTTATGTGTGAACACGAGAAAAATATCCCTAAAAATATTACCGTAAGTATTGTTATAACGGGTTTTCCGCTTTATTTTCCGATCAATTAATTTGTCGCCAGGCATCCGCAATCTTGCAAACGATCGATCGAAACCAATCTATCTGTGTTAAAGTTTCTCGATGAAAAGGATGATATACCGGTATTGTCAAAACTCGATCCAAACTTGCTCCCGGGGAATGGGGGGGGGGGGGTTAAACAAATTATAAGAAATTAACTTTATTCCGGATGCCTGCGACTAGATGATTCTCTGTATTTTTTTCACACCTCATGAATAAGCTCATAGTCAATATGGAGTGCCAGATTTGCGAGGTCAATGTTCTCATGGTCCTTGCCCTCTTGGAGTCAATAGCCGTAAGGCCAAGGAAACGTATGTACACAAAAGCAGAATGCCCCATGTTTTCATTATCTGTTCCCTGATTTAGCCTTGATCTTGAATTTTTTTACGATAAGGAGGTAAATATTTACCATTTGTCAAAGCATGTTACCCTTCCGCGTGATATCTTGTCAAATGCACAATCGAAATTAGTAATTAACTTTTTTTTCTTTTAGTTATTTTCTTTTCTTTTTTAATGAATAAAATTGGTTTATTTAGGCTGATATTGTTAATATAAAAGCGAGATGAAAAATGCTGCTTTTTCAACGTTAGTCTCTTAATTGTTTAATATCTGGAACAGTTAATAAGAGATACATATGTATAGTAATTTTCACAGTTAAATTTGTTATATTGACGAGAATAAAAAAATTATCATTGTTTTGATATTTTTTTTACATGTGTTTAAACGTGTGTACATGTTCAAACGAATTTTAAAGCGTCACACACAGTCGGAAAATGAATAAAAGTTTACAAATGGGATATAGGACAGGAGTTCCAAAACTCAATTCTCCCGCTCCCTACCAAAATGTGCATTGATAACCAAAACGACCCGACTCTATTGTTTTTATAATTGAAAAAAGGAGATATTCTAAACATTACTTTAACGATCTACTCTAGTATATCCTCAGAGTAATTTTTTTATGACAAAACATAATACATTTTTGCGGAAAAATTTAAAATATTATGACGTCATTCAGACGCTGCTAGAAAATGGAAAATAGAGATGTAGAGAGAAAATGAAGTGTGATCATGACATGTCAGTGGATCTTAAGGAAAGTACCGAATAATGTAAATCATATTTTGAAACTTCCTCTTGATAACCCTTTCGACTTGAAAAGATTATATTTTAGAATCGAATGTAACGGTCTGATATAAGTTGACTCGCAGGTATGATGCGTTCACTGTTACATGTACAGTACCTGGCCATAAGTGAGTCATAATTTTATTTTTACACTATATATTTCATTGAAAAACCTATTTTCATAAAAACTTGTTGTGAAGTCAATTTTAGCTCAATTTTCATGATTTTTTCACTGAAACATGCAGAATTATTCAAATTTTCTTATCTTAAATGATAAACAAAATGATACTTAAACTATTGAGAATAAATCATAAAATATTGTCATGACAAAATTTTCTAACCTCAAATTACTATGATTTCTTAACAAATTGAAGTCTTAAAATTTTTGTTTTGCACTTGACCTGTGATTTCACGGTAATGCATAAAGATAAAACTATTTTGAAATAATGTGAAGAAACTACAACAAATTCTGCATTTTATGGTGTTTTAGACATTAAAAAGAAACAATATATGATACTGCAAGAATATTTTAGAAAAATGTGTTTCCTAATGAAATATATAGTGGAAAAATAAAATTATGACTCACTTATGGCCAAGTACTGTACATGGTCGAGTTTAAAGATTTCAATTCAAATTCGGAAGAATATATTTAATTAAAAATTTGGTTATACCGTGTTAACATCTTCGCTAGCGAAGATGTCGTGTTAACTACTTTTAATAAATTCTATTGAAACTTATTATTTATAATTTAAAAGTTATCTACTCATGATCATAAGATGCAGTCCAAGTTGTATCGTCTTTCCACAATTTTGTCTAAAAATAAACTTTGATATTATACTTTCATGTAGGCTAAATTAGTTGAATCTGATTGGTCGAGAAACATTTGTTAAAAAACACTATTACCTGGTACTGATTCTACTCATATATATAGGCCTATCGTCTTTCCATAAATTTTATCTAGAAGAAAACTTGTTATGACTACTTTACCATTTTGTGCAAATCGAACGGGTGAAACGATTGTGGAAGGGTTTGAATTAGTGACAACTAAGGAGCAATCGTTGTTCAAACCCTGTAATACTAATGGTATTGGTACATCTGTGATACGAATGATAAATCATTTGTATTGTACTTAAATAATAAAGAATTTCTTTTTAAAAAATAAGGTATTTTATCAGACATGCATTGCTGTTTGTTTATGCAGGGATACATGTAATTGGTTGCGATATTTCAGGGGAAAATACAAATCTATCATCATTGTTTGTATTAACGTTATATCCGTATTTACCAATGTTAACATAAAAAGCAGTTTCATTTTTTTTTATACATATTCATGTTTGTACAAGTTATTTATTTAAAAAAAAAAGTACATGAAATTTTTTATTATTTGTCCGCTACGTATCGTCTACCTAATTGTTTTCTGTAAGTGATATTCACGGATTTTAAAACAGAAGTGATTTTAAAAATGTATTTTCATAGATATTTCAATTTTAAAAAAATCAACAACAAAAAATTCCATATCACTATTTACATCATGTAAAAATTTACTTGATATAATATGCACTAACATTTTGTTTTTCACCTGTTTGCAACCATAACAATATTTACATGTTATCTGAGAAAATCCAAAATGAAAAAAAAAACAATATTTCAATGAAATTTGGCTTCAGTCTCACAATGGTAAAATAATTTTACGATAGCGGTGTACTCTATCCATGAAATAGAATTACTTAGAGCGCTAGTGCAGTCACCTGTGATTTACGGTGTAGGTGGAAAATTATTTGTATATTTTTACTTTTTTTTACGTGAATATAAAAATATTGCATAAATATTTTATTTCAAAGTCTTTCACAGATCTGTCCGCTGTCTATCTTCTTCTGTATACAGACCTAGGACTATTAAAAAGATGGAAAGAATAACTACTAAAGACAAATTGAAGGTAAATATAGAAAAAAAAAATTGAACATTTTCAGGCAATATTTTTCAAAACGTCGGTCTAATGAATATAGAATTACTAGTATTTGCATGCGGTTAGATTTATCAAAAAAAAATTAATTTTGCAAGTAAAAAAGTAAATATTTCAATTTTTTTTTCCAGAAAAGCATTAGAGCTGCTTTAAGAAGGAAATTACCGGCTGACCAGTACACAACCACTGTCGGATCCTACTGCGAGTGGGACAGGGACGTCGATTTGGACCCCCCAGACTTTGTAGAGGAGGCCCCAGAAAATGACAAGTATATTGAAAACTATTACGATGCCCTGCAGTACTCTCTGTATGAGACAAACTTCCCGGAAACCGTGGACAGAACGGAAGATCCCAGGACTACCCCACCTCCCACGGGGATCTCCATCGTCGTAATGTCATCCCCTGTGGAATGCATGGCCATTTTACTGGAGGGGGGTCGGCAGTGCCCCGGGGATATGCTTCTGGTCATGTCAAAGTCGTGGATCACAGTCGAACCTAGTGACTTTGACCCCTCCATGAATAGCCTGTTCGTCCACAAAGCCATATCCTTTGACACGGGAGGAAGAACCTTTATTGACGTCTTCGATCCGCCCAGACAAGTGACGTATTTCATGAATTTTTTCACGAAGGCCATTACAGAGGGCCAGACTGGAGATGGGGAGGAGTTGGAGGTCAATCTCGATTGCCCGATGTCTAGCTCGTTAAAACTGGTCAAACGAACAGACGACAAGTTGTTTACAAGGATTCTGATGGCCGAAGCAGGTGTAGCCTACCCGGAAACTCTCGCCTTTGGTTACAGAATCCCCTACCCCTACAATGTACCTAACGATGCCAACATTAGGATTCTCAAGATCTCGACCAAAGAGGGGGTAGACAACCTCATACAGGATGAAGTTATGTCATTCTTAAACAAACTAGATGACGACGTGGACAAGGTATTGACAACCCCCTTTCCCAATAATCGCTTTTCAAATAAAAGTCATTACTCCACATTGATTTAATGAAATTGAATTTATGATAAAAATACCTTAGATACATGTAACAATACCATCAGATTGTCGTGTTTGTCTTTCTTGACTGAAAGTAACAATGTTTTATTCTACTTTTAGATTGTAGTGAAACCGTCTGGAGTAAAATGGCATGGAAGTATGGGGGTATCTTTTTACAACAGGATGGATTCCAAGGCTATTTGTGATGCGGCAACTCTGCTGCTTCAGGCTTTGGATCCCGGAGACGGTCTTTTGGTAGAAGTGTTCTGTGGACCATGCGAAGGTACGATTTTGGAGGATGTATAAAGCTAGAATTCTCGCTAAAAATAACCTTTTTTGTCTAAAAAAAATGATCATTGGATTATTATTTCTGTTTGATAGATGATAACATGATGAAGGACTTCTCGTTTCGTCTTCGTGCCAACGTCTGCCGAGGACCCGGAAACGTTCCAACCACCACCACTCTTATATGTGGTGTCGGCAAGAAAAACGAACCAATCAACGGCGACAATACTGTGCCGCAATCATTGCAGACGACTATGCGCCAGTGGGGTTTAGAGGCGGAAACGGAACGCATAGTGGAGACGATCAAAATAGGATCTGAGAAACTCCTTCAACGTATAATAAACCACGAGAATTCACTTACTTTGGCCGAAAAGGGGTGTATAGGAGCGCAAACGGACGTCATAGGTAAGACTTAATCCAATCGGCATAGCTTAACTTCATCTATGACGGAATCACCCAAGATTTGCCGAATGAGACTCGGAATCATTTTTTTTTAAATGAAACACGATAAAGAACTTATTTTAATTGTTGATTGTTGAAACCTTTAATTTTTGATTTAATAGGAATTGACTATTTCTTGAGTAAGAGGGGCGAAAATTACACCCCATACGGAATTGAGGTCAACAGCCATGACTGTACCATCAACTGTCAGCTGTACGAGTTCATCAACCCCTCCCAGACGGGGAAGTCCGTGGCCCCTCTGGTGGAAACAATGATAGAACGATCTCAGAAATTCAGGGTCCAGGGGAAAAGGGTATTGGTCCTGAACTTGGGGGTGAAGAGCAAAAAGTTTATACTGGATGCTGCAATTAGGGACAATATCAGGGTAATTATATACGTTTGTTTAATTTATATGGGTTATGTCATTATTATTAGAATATAAAGTATTTTTAAATCAAAGAATATGGAAAAGTATGTTGATTGTAAAACTGCTGAGAATTGATAAAAGTAAACTAAAGGCAAAAAAGGGGGAGCACAGGCGCCTGACATTACTTATTTTTCTTTTAATAAAAAATACACCCCTACCTTTACCTTACAATAAGTAACGTCAGGTGCCTGTGTGGGGGAGGTGTCAGTAATTAATCTCCAGAAAGTGTAAGTGATGTAGTGAATTTAAAAAAAAAATCTTGCTGAAGGTATTTAGATTTTAGGTACAAGTACAGTGTATCCTAGATCTTGTTCATGCTTACTCTTGTCATATTTAGGTCGTACAAAATCACTATGAATAACTCTTTATTTTCCTTCAGGTTATCCTGGTTGATACTTTCCCGGCAGAGATGGCGCCCAAAGTCCACAAATACATCCAGTACGACTTCTTAGACCACACACAAGACGAGGATCATGCGCAAAACATCATTGAAATCCTTCAAAAGCAGGAAATCATCATCGACGGCTGCTGCACTTTCTGGGAAGACTGCGGACCACTAGCTGCCATCATTAACGAAAAAATGGGTCTGATGGGTGCCGGGGTATCGGGAGCAAGGAGCGCAAAGCAGAAGTCTAAGACGCACCAAACGCTATATAGCCGCACTGGGGACATCCCTCATTTTCCCAGAACACACTTGTACACAGAAAAATGTATTCATGTGGAAAAAGCCGAGGACCTACCGTCCGCCGTGGCAGAAATAGGCCTCCCTTGCGTGTTGAAACTGGAGTTTGGCTCCAGTGCAGTCGGCGTGAAGTTGTGTCACGACTTGGACGAATGTACCATGTACTTCAATTCTCTTCAGAACCAGCTTACCTGTGAAGCTGATTTCCCCGGAATTGGTCTCGGCCACGGAAACAGCATGATGGTCATGAAATGGCTCACAGGGACAGAGCATGATGTGGATCTCGTGATCTACAAACGTAAGCTTATAGCAGCCTTTGTATCAGACAACGGCCCCACACGACCGGGTGCCTTCACGGAGACCGCAGCCTGTATGCCCTCATGTCTACCTCCAGATAAAGTTGGCCAGATCGTCACTGCAGCCTACCAATGCTGCACGGAGGTGGGGCTAATCAACGGCGTCTTTAACGTAGAAATGAAGATGTCACCAACGGGACCGAAACTTATAGAAATCAACGCCAGAATGGGCGGCTTCTACAACCGACACTGGATCCTTAAGTGCTATAATGTTGATATGGTCAGGTGCGCCTTCTTGATAGCCTGTGGATTAAAGCCCGTTCCTCCCAAGGAGAAGCCATCTTGTCATATCATGGGCGTAATGTGTATACCTTCACAGCACGCCGAAGTCTTCAAAAGCCAGATCTGGTCGGAGACATTCCAAAATCCCCCGGACATTCTCTATACTCTGATTGAAGATGATTTCAGCCATGCCACTCCCGAGACCGAGGAACCAATGTGTAATATAGCCGTGTGCACCCCTAGCAGGGCTGCATCCAAGGAAAAGCTTTTGAAGATCTGCGACGCTTTCAAAGTTACAAACATGGAATACGATGTCCCACACTATGTCTCAGAGTTTAATTGATGATCAAAATTTGCTGTATTTTGTAAGTTTGAACATTTTTTCATGTTGTAAACAATTTAGTTGATGCACACAAAAAATTGCTGGCTTTTTGTTTGTTTGGTCATTTTTATTATTTTGTACATACAATTTAATGGAAGGACAAAAATCCTTGGTTTTTTTTCTTGGTTTGCTGAACATTTTCATGTTGTATACCATTTAATTGAAACACAAAATTCTTCTTTTATGTTGTATACAATTTTACTTAAAACACATTCAGGTTGTATTCGAAAATTGATCGTTGCACCTTTAGAAAATTTGCTATCAACAAACAGATTCAAGATTGATACATGTACATGTATATATTTTTAGACATTTCGTAGAATATTGAGTTGCTATTTTTGATATTCTTTTCTACATTTTTTTTTTTTATTTTTCATTGTTGGAGTTTATAGTTAAATGAACTTCATTTGGCTATCGCAACTATAGTTTTTTACTCGTGTCAAGATATTTGGTTATAGCCATTACATGTAGTTTTACTCATTTCGAGAATTGTTTGTGGTCATATGAAAACTACATGTATTTAAAAAAAAAAACATTGATCCATGTATTTGTATTTTGAGACGCAGAGATTTAATAAAAGAATTTCAAAGGAGACATATTCTATTATTATATTTCCTCCCTGCTGGTACGAGATTGAGACAAATGCAATGAATTTTAAAGGTGGTATACAGTTGTACATTGGCATAAGTTTAACCAGTATCTGGAATACCCAATTATGGACCATGGATATGTCGAAGTGATTAGTAAGTCCAAATCCCTTATTCCTTGTATTTAAAAGAAGTTTACTTTGGATGTCGTGATTTTTTGGTCCCATCGAGTTCGGGACAACGATATTTAATTTTGAATGATATATAATCAGGGACAACAATACATGTATAATACTGGTACTTGGTAATTAGGAATATTCCTCTCATGTAGATGTAGCTAGAATTTACCATAAATGGTGGTCAAATTAATACATTTTTTTAAATGGAAAATAGCACGGCTACAATATTACTTTAGTATTCATAAATATAGAATTGGCTTTGTTCGACTGTGACGTAGCATCGTTTTAAAAATAAAAAAAGGGGGGGGGGGGGCCCAAGGATACTTTGTAGCAAGTTTGGTTGAATTTGGCCCAGTGGTTCTTGAGATTACGGAAGAAGATCAAAATGTGAAAAGTTTACAACAACGACGACAACGACAACGACGACAGACAACGGACAAATTTTGATCAGAAAAGCTCACTTGAGCCTTTGGCTCAGGTGAGCCAATAAAAAAGTCTTAAGAGCTTTGATACACAGGCACCTGACGTTACTTATTTTTCTTTTAAAGAGGTTGGGTGGTTGTGACCATTTTCAGACTAAATTGATCTTCTTTAGAAGAAGAGTTCCATATAAGGATATACAAAAATGAGCAAATTTTGAAACTAATATGTGTGAAATTTTCCTTTTCCAAATTATAGATGACAGCTAAACCCGGCGGCAACAAAGTTTGAAAAAGCTATTTTGGTCACAGGTCACAGTCAAGTTCAAAAGGTCATTGACCTTGGTGTCATTTGAAAGAACTTATAAGTGCAGTATGCATACCAAATATAAAGTCCCTATCTCCTATGGTTCGAATGTTATGGCGAAAGTTCGAAAAAGCTATTTTTAGCATATAGGTCACAGTCAAGGTCACTATGTCATTGACGTTAGTCATTTAAAAGAGCTTAATACATGTAAGTGGAGTATGCATATCAAATACGAAGTCTCTATCTCACACGCGGTTCAAAAGTTATGGCGAAGGTTAAAGTTGACAACAGACAGACAGACAAACAGACAGACAGGACAAAAATAGTTTACGCACCGATCGATCCGATCATAAAAATAAGTAACGCCAGGTGCCTGTGCTTTGATAGTACTAATTAGTATATGAATTATTGTTGGAGCCATTGCAGAAAAAAAGTTGCATATCTCGTGGGTTATGCATTTTTTTTTGCAACAGCTGCAACGTTAATTTCCGTACCCGGGTTATGTGTTTTCAGGTTGAAGCTTGGCTATTATTGCTTATTAGGCCCAATTAGCAAATTTCAACCAAAATTCCATATTTTAACGTGTATACATGTACTTTGATTTGTGATTTATCATTGTCGAAAGTTGGTATCTTGACTCTATTTTTAACGCCCACAATTTTTGTAAATCTGTATAAAAGCGAATCAAAGGGCGGTACACTAAATATCGTATAGAAATTACAGGGGGAATTTGTGGCAACTGCTTGATTAAACTGGTTTTTTCTTCTCGTCATAGTTAAATGGTTGTTCATGTAGGTTGGGATGAAAAATTACAACCTAAGGATTTTAAAAAGAAAATAAGTAGACAATCTAAATCCACATAAATCATTAAAGAGGGAATTTTCATGAGTCGAGTGTACTTTTAATTGAGTATAATAATTTATATGTTCCCATGAACCACAATGGCACAGATTCATCAAAACAGTTCTTGGATTTTAATTTACATGTATAACCTTCCTTACTTTAATTCACTGTACATAAAAGTGTAACGATGATGCTTGTAATATCAATACAGATGTAATAATTTTATAATTGCTGTTCCATAGGCTTAGCCCCCCCCTTTTTTTTTTTGCAAATATATACATTATATTAGACATTGAAAATTGCTTCTTCGCTAGCCAAGGGTCTCCGATTCGAAATCTACTCTACCACTGTAGAGTAGATTTCGGATCGGAAACCCTTGGCTAGCGAAGATGTGAAAATTGGGGTTTATCTTTTTTTTGTTGGTTAACCCCCCCCCCCCTTTCGATTTGCTTCCGACGCCTATGTGTTCCTTCCAAGAAAATATGCAGACTTTTTCCCTACGCTCGAGCAATTTACATTTACATGTATTTCCATCTAAAAATTATACCGAACGACGCGGTTCTATGCTCTCAGCGTCGTTGGTTTATACGTATGAGAATAATTGCCCAAAAAATATTATTGTCTCGTTTTTGAAGATTTATTAGAGATTTCAAAATTTCGGTAAGAAACCACTGTTATGGTCCATTCAAACGCATAGTTCGCAAAGGCAAGAAGCAGGTGGGGGGGGGGGCTTTTTTCCAGACGGCATTACTATAGGAAATGTTTATAGACCCCCTACCCCTGCGGTTAATATAAAGGTAGTGTTTTATTCAAGTAAAAATTTTTTACCTGAGGCTAAAAGAAGTGTGCCCCCCCCCAAACAGAATTAGATTTTTTTTTTCATTCGCGGTTTTTTTACCCCCCCCCCC
>PRKT01000079.1:1570468-1593434 GCA_003671525.1 Saccostrea glomerata
ATGAAGATACGATATTCAGCAAATATACATTTATTCCTAATCTAACCAAACCAACACTTCGATGTTTGATATCATTTTAGCTGCTCTACTGGTCAAAGAACAGAAGAGCATATGCGATAGTAAGGTGTCCGTCCGTCTGTCTGTAAACAATTTTTCAAAATGCTACCCCTCCTACAGTTTTGGTCTGATTTCAATATAAGTTGGCACATGAGTAGACTACAATAAGATACATAGTTCTATTCATCGATTTTGATTTCGAAGAATTGTACTGTTGTTGCCATGGTTACTAAAAATAGAAATTCCTGTAAAATACTTTTAATTTGCTAATCATCCTACAGTTATAGTCTGATTTCAATATATTTTGAGAAACAAGAAGACTACACTAAGACGCTACAGCTTGAGTCTGATTTCAGCATAACTTGACACACAAGTACATGTAGTCAACACTAAGACTCAGAATTCTGTATATCAGTTTCAATTCCCATAGACAGTGTTGCCGTGGATACTAAAAACAGAAATTTCTGTGAAATACATTTAAAAATACTCCTCCTCCTGCAGTTTCGGTCTGATTTTGATATACTGTGGCATAGAAGTAGACTACATTTAGATACATACTTGTCTGTTAAACGTATTTTTTAAAATTATTGATGAATGATGTGTCTGGTGGAAACCAAATTTGAATTTCTGAAAAATTATTGTAAAAGGCTATTTCTACAGTTATAGTCTTATTGCAATCTTGTCACAAAAAGAGGCTAAATAATAAATCAAGGATCATTATTCTATTGGTCACTTTTGCAAAGTTTCAAGTCTAACTGCTACTTTTTTCTTTCTTTGTTACAAGTACCTACTAAGTAGTACATGTATAGTATATAGATCCCTGCAAAAAAAACCAATAAAATTACAGTCTCGACAGAGAATTCTGGTCGATTTTGTTTGTATATTTTTTTTCACCGTATACAAGCATAGGGTCAATCTTTAAACCTTTTTTTGTGAAAACAATATTTTACACGAGTGTAGTTAAGGGGGTCCTGAACCAGAAGAGATGATTTCGATTTGTGACGTGAACTTATGTATTTTATACATGTAGCCAGGTCCTAAAACGATCCATTAAATTGACTAAACGGTAAGTGTCCATACGGTATATAAATCTGAATTTTACGGACAATTTTTAAGCTTCAAAATGGACCGTTATATATAACAAACAGTATTGGAAGAACATGTACTTAAATTGGTACATATTGGAAGACGACATTTAATTGATTAAATACGTGTATACTAAATATCCAATTTGTTAATCTAAAACAATCTCTGCAGAAAGTACACCGGCACTTTTTAATCCATGAATTATTTAAACGGTAATCCAGTACTTCTAACAGTTTTCACCCTAAACATCTCACAGCTTCCGGAATTAATTCCGTTAGTCTGTACCGTACGTGGCTGTATCCACAATGAAACATTTCCAGATTTAATACATGTATATGATATAATAATGAATCCAGAACTATAATTAACTGGGGTTGTCATCAACAAATCACTAACTGTCTGCAGTGCTGCAATCATTCTCTCCAAAATTTAACATTTTGCAGATTGAATTTAAATGCCACTGAGAATTCCGTTCAAAAAGAAATCCAGTGAGAAATACAATATATAAAATTAATAGATTTTATTTATTTATTTATTTATTTTATTGAAGTTGGGTTAATAGTAACTTCGAAATCCACAATGTGTCATTTAACTCCTCATCGCTTTTGTTAATTCACATACATATATATTAAATTTACATCTGATAAACGGCATATACTCAGTATATAATATCTACAGATTTCTTCAGCAATGGCTGTTCCATCAATAAAACGTACAATGTCGAACATAATTATTTTGTTTAAGCTAAATAAAACTACTAAATGATTTTTATACAAATATGATAAATATAACCAACAAGAGGCCCACGGGCCACATCGCTCACCTGAGCAATTGGCTATGGAAAAAAACACATATCAGATCAGAATGCTCTTCTCCCTTGCAGTGGATTGGCTCATGCGCAACGTCATCGAAGGAAGACGGCAGGGCATTCAGTGGACTCTGACCACAGTCCTAGAGGACCTGGACTATGCTGATGACCTGGGGCTTCTATCTAGTAGACATCAGGACATACAGCAAAGGCCATATATAAGTGATAAGTTTAAGGATGGAGGAGAAGTTTGTTTAAGGATGTGAGAGCCACATATAATGACGTTAAATTCTTACACTTTAATTCCAGGAGAGTCCTCTGTGTAAAACCTCCACATTCCAGCTCCACTCCCGCCACCTGCCACCGCTTTCTTAGCTCCACCAGAAGAAGGTGCTTTCCTAAATCATAAAATTACACATAAACACATCTATAAATTCAAGTTTATTTTTTAAAATACTTGAGATTAGAAAATTTTATAGGAGTAAATATTGTCCATTCTGCATTAAAAATAACACGTTTTATAATATGATATTGCAACATCAGGACTTTTTTTTCTAATTCAATAATTCTTTCATATTCCATATAAATTATTTGTCATAGATGCAAATAAATTAATAATTGAATTAAAGGTAAAAAACTCAAAATAAATAAAAATGTTTTTGAGTTCTATAAATTAGCCCCTTCACGATAACTGCCATACTTCTCTTTTGCCTGCAAATTAATAACTTTTGGCTTGTTGTTGATAGATAATAAAATGACCTATACTAAACAATTATTTTTATGTTATATTTAACCAATTGAAAATATATCATTTTGCCCTGCAAAAGAGCAGTACCAGCAGTTATCGTGAAAGGGTCTATTGTTATTCTTTCACTATTGATTTTTGAGGATACTTCTTACATCATATATGACATGTAACTTCAAATTGCTTCCTACATTCTAACAATGCAGAGTACCGTACATGTTTATACCAAAGTCTCACCTCTGTCTGACTGTGGACCCTCCCCCTGATCTTGGGCTGACTGATTTTGATGAGGGACTTCGCCCGGCTCCTACTGAGGTGGAACTTGCTGGTGCTGGCTATAAATGGAGGAAGATTTAATATACCAAGGATACAATACCAATCACAATTGTTAAAGCATATATATTAAATCAATATGATGCCTAATGGATAAGTATGTTTATAAAGATTTTTTCCCCCCATAATTATCATCATCTCAAGCCACTGTCCCTGCTTGACCACAAAAAGTGTTGTAATCTTGAATATTTACGCCTCTTTATTGTGACTTTATATTCAGTTAATGACAAGTTTTGTTTCCATCACAATTGAAATTAATAATTTACATCAGTAGTATATAAGAATTATTTCATGCACTGTGATTGAGTCACATCAAAGTTCATTATCCGACTTTGCAGTACTCGCATTGGTCAATATTTTAATGAAATAGGAGATATTTTCTTTTCTTATTGAACCAAGGCCAGAAGGGGAGAGGATCGTACATTCTGGCCGTGGTTTGTGACCATGCATAATTATAAACCTCGGAAATAAAACTTTAATAAATTGAAAATTCCAATTTTTGACTTTTTCCATACTTGTACCATAAGATCTCATACTTGAAAATTTAGTTACACCATAAAATTGATAAACTATCAAATCTCTGCATCTATTTATTGATTTAAGGTTTTATTTTCAATTTCAAATTGATTTACATCAAATTGTTCCAAAATTTTATGATAGGTGAAACTGTTGTGAGACATGATTCTGATTATTGTCCATAGGCATCTTGTTTACAACTTCCTTTTTTAAATACAGGAACAAGTAAGAACATTATTACTATGAATAGCAAATATCCCCCAAGGCCTCTCTGTACATTGTAATTTTCTAATCTTTAAAGTAGAAATTTAAATTATACATTTTAGGAATGAATTTAGAAAAAAATCTTTTTTTTTAAATATATGTGGTAAGTTAAACTAAAATTGAAGTTTTGCTTAGAGAATCTTACTGTATCTTGAAATAATTGAAATAGATGATTATTAATTTAGCTTGTTTAACACATTTAACAACCTCCCTTTCACAACATGCACATTCTAAAGATAATGTAATTACTGTATTTATATCTTGAATCAAAATCCAATAAAATTATTAGATATTCTTGGAAAATTTCTTTTCACACAATAATTTCAAACATTATATACATAAAATTTAAAATATTCATCTCAAAAATTTTTAATAGATGAAGGTAATCAAATGCAATGCATGTGCACATTTAAATCAAATGGTGATGCTTAAAAACAAATCTAATCACATTTTACATCTGCCAAACTATCTGTTAATGCTTTAAAAACATACATACATTGGTATACATAATATGCCCTATATTCTAAACCAACAGCTGTCAATGTTTTGAAAACCATATTGTTTGTCATGTTTGATTTACCATAAAAGTTATCAACTTATTTGTTATGAGAAAATGTCCACTAATTCAATATTAAAATAACTGGAAAAGACTGATATTTTAGACATTACTAGATAAATTTTGTATTTCGTTTAAACTAAATTTGACAGTTTGATGGAGTAAAACATGGAACAGTTAAAAGTAAAACCGGCTAATCAAGATTTTAGCATTACGGAAAATTCTGTGAAATCTAATATTAAAAAGATTTCTACGTCTAGCAGTTCGTGGATAAAAATTCTAAAATAAATGAAAAATTTGCTAAATCATCGTTTAATTTACGATAAAATGATGAAATGCTCTTACCATGTTGAAATTTCTGTGATGATGTGGAAAAGAGGAAGTAAAGAGACGCCACCTGGCGAAAGACAAGGTAATAATGGAGTCTAATTGAATGGAACTCATATTTCCGGAATTCTTAACTTGGTTTAAAACATTTGTGAACGTCCCAGGTGATAAAAAAAATCACAAAAGAGACAAGTGTCTTACATTTCTGTGTTCAGTGGGACTGATATACATGTATGTAAATTACTCAAACACGTAGCAACAGGGAAGGGGGGCTCCTTTTTTTTCAAACAAAACTCTTACTTTTGAAAATGTTCATTGACAGACTGGTTGTCAATTTTTCTCAGGTAAGTATTTTTTTTCTCTCTGACTGCCACCTTTGCAAAAACCATGCTACATGTACATGTATGTCACTGATGCTAATAATTTTTACTACGGAAGCGTATTAGGGTCACTTTGACACTTTACTTTTCTTTTTTTTAATTTCTAAACTTTAATCTGTAAATTTTACACTTTGAAGTGTAAATTTAAATCTTTAAATTTTACACTTTAAACTGTAAATTTTACACTTTAATCTGTAAATTTTACTCTTTATTCTGAACAACCTGTATGTTAATCTGTTAAATATTTACATCCACTGAATATTTCTCCTTTTTTTTTTTTTAAAGAAATCAGTGCACGAACAACACTGAGCAAGCCACGTATGAAGTTTTCCTGAAAAATGGCTATTCTATCAGTTCTACATACAATTACATATTCATCTTAAAAACAATATTTAACAAATTAATTTTACTTTGAATGGTTTTTAATACAGCTTACGCAAGTTATGTATTTTTTCTGCAATAGCTGCGACATTAATTCCCGTACTAACAAACAAAGAAAGCATTTCATTATTTTAAAAAAAAAATGAAATTTCATCATGCATTATTCATGATTTGTTGGCTTTAAGTTGCCAATTGACTACGTGAATTAAACAGATAGGCCTAAATGTGTTAATTTTACGGATTAATATGTAAATTTTACAGATTAAAGTGTAAATTTTACAGATTAAAGTGTAAAATTTACAGATTAAAGTGTAAATTTTACACTATAAAGTGTAAATTTTAAAGATTTTAAAATGTATAAATTTTACTATTTTTATTTTACAGATTAAAGTGTAGAAGTAAAAAAAAAAGTGAAGTGTCTTAGTGGCACTAATACGCTTCCGTATCATACCCTTTGCTTTAAACAGCTGTTAATTGCTCACTTTTCTTCTTTCGTTAATGTTTTCCCAAAAACTTCTCTTATTGACCCTTTTGCATTTTTATCTAAAACACAATAGATATGATATAAGTCAGTATACTATTTGAATCGAAGGGCATCTCATCAGTCCTAGCCCATTTCTCTGGCCTTCCCATATTGATGCGCCGCAAATCAAGGTCTTTTGTTTGCGCAGCATTATTGGAAGCAGGAATTACAGGCAACATTCCCTCGATCCCTCCAATTTAAAAAAAAAAGAAGCATACATTAGTGTACACAAGTCTATATTCAATAAAATTCATACAGGTGACCAGTTCTATATTTTTTTGTCAACTTTCCACTTGACCGGGTCATTTTTTTCATCTCTGCATTTCATTATTTATCAAAATACTATAAAACACTACATTGTATTCAGGGTGTCCGTTGTGTATAATTAAACTGGTCCGATGTTCTATAAATCTGGCGATAAATTGACAAAAGCAAACAGACCCCTTCTCTTATTTCAAGCGACTTGGTGATCTTATATGCACGAACACGTTTAATAGTAAATTGACGATTGTCCATGGTATTAAAGATCCATCAAGTACCCAAAAATTCATTTGTAAACTGAAATACACCGTTAAAAGAGACCGGCTTGTGGACATGTCTTTCTTACATTGTTTTGTGCTGTTTTTCGGGATTCTTACTCCAACATTTTCTGCCACAGAATGGAGTTTTTATACATATCTTGGAGAGTCCTTCGATCTTACTTGTGACGATTATGAAACAAACATCACGACGTCAGAGTCGGGACAATGGACTTTACCTTCTGGTAAAATTCTGGTAGCAGACGACATTGACTACGAGATTATCACTGAAAACAACATCCGTGGATACACGCTGAAAATAAATAAAATCACGGAAGAAATGAGTGGAGTTTATATTTGCAAAATTCTGGATACGAATCGTTATGTGCGCACGCAAGTTCTTCGAGGTTTGAATATCTCAGGTCCAAAATATCGCGTTTGGACGGACAAGTATACCAAAAATTTCGTACGAGCCGTCATTGCAGCTTCTTGTTTCTTAGTTCCTATGTTGACGTTTTGTTTTGTTCAGAAATTTCGTTACAGAACGGAGAAAGAAGCCTTAGAAAACAACGGAGCTCCTTTTCCAGCTTATACCAACAAAGCATTTGATGACAACATTGTAAAACAGGAGAGCGTAGACACTAAAATGTGACAATAACTGTGCATTGTACGAGTTTAATGTGTATATGATTATCCTATTTTTCGTGTATATATATATATATATATATATGCACACATTATGTTACAGTGAAATTATCAATATCATTTTTTGGAGAATTCCCACCGACAACTTAAAAAAGAAATAAATAATACCATTCTATATTATTTTTTGGAAAATTCACTCCCAGAACTTAAAAAAATGAATAATATATCCTAACTTATGCAATTTTCTGACTTTTTCTATCATGATTATGCAATAAAGATAAAGTATGTAACCTTGTTTTATTTCATGTGTAACAGGAAGGGAGGTATTGCTGGACCGGGAAACGAACCCGGGACCTCTGCATCTCCAGTCAGGTGCTCTTCCAACTGAGATATCCAGGCCTATTTCCACGGCCCAAACTAGGTGCAGAACTGTAGCTCTCCGAAGAATTAATCCATAACCAAGCACACCTTTTTGTGCGCAATAGATATACAGTTTTTTTCAATGGGTGACATTGTAGCTCTCCGGTTTGTCAAAAATTTTTCGGAGAGCTACAGTTCTGCAGCTAGGCCCAAACCACAACACATGAAATGTCTATGGAATTTCCTGTTAATGAATATAAACTTATTAAAAGTGGAACAAAATATTAATTTTATGAAGCTGAATGCAGTGCACCTATGCATTTTTAGCTCCATTGCTAAGCAAACACAGGGAAAGCCTGGCAAGATAAGTTATGTACATTTCACAGAACAAGTCCCAACTTTTTCTTTTAATGTGCTTTTGGGGTACATTTTCCAGCTTTTGAAAAAACTACATTACCTGCTACTTGACCCATGCAATTCTGCTCATGTGAAAATCGGATATTTTGTTATTTTTATCTCGTTATCTCTCCCTATATTATAAGTCTCGATCACAAAAAATTCTCTAAAAACAAATGCACATTTTTAAAATTATTAAGATAATACTCTACCTTATGCAGGGAAAAAGACGAGAGAAAAAAATAATCGGCTTGCGCATATCATAGTGATAAACACAAGAAATAGTTCTAGTGTATTTTAGAGTGCTGGATGGTTGAAGCCATTTCCAGACTATATATTGATCTTCTTTAGAAGAAGAGGTCCATAAAAAAGATATACAAAAATGATCAATTTTGAATATTTTTAAAACTAAAATATATGAATTCTTTCTCTTTTACTAATAAGCGTTGACATCTTAAGATAGTCTCGTTTACCCCAGACTCTCGCTCTCGAGACTTTGCCCGAGCAAAGTCTCGAGAGCGAGAGTCTGGGGTAAACGAGACTACATCTTAAGATAGCATATCCAAAAAATTAAGTTATATCTGATGGTGAATTTGTTGACATCCAGCATCCTTAATGATCAAATGAAAAATATCGCCGTGGGCAAAAATCTAGGAAGAAAATGTTCAAGTACTTTTAGTACTTTGATTGTTTCCGTTTACCTAGTCCCCGGAAGTGGGATTCTTACAGCGCGCACCGACGCACATTGTAGTGTTTCATAGAAATTTTGCAATATATCGTAAGTCCTGTTGTTTTAGGTGTGTTCCTTACCCGTTTAATAAGTTGTCAAGATGGTTAAAGTTTTAGCAGATAAGGTAAGAAAACAATCTTTCATAATATAAGAAGAGGTTATTTCTTTAAACAATTAAAGTTTTAAAATTGTTATTTTCTTAATGCCAAGTCTTGTTCTTCTGTTGTCAAGAAGACCGGCGCCGGGTATTCGCCCTAGTCAAGCTAGTGTTGACCAGTGGGTAGCGCGTGACATTTCGAAATATATTTTATTTTTTGGTAATTGGAATTCAGCACAAATAATTTTGCATTTACAATAGAATACTTAATGGCATATGTAACAGAAGTTCCCATATATTCCTTTTAGTGTAAAGTTGAACAGGTTTTGAAACTTTTTGGAAAACATACATATTCCACATATATTTCATTATTTGGGAAAGACTAAAAAGGAAAAAGATGATCATAAATTGCACAAAATATGCAAAATATTTTGGAAATTTTAATTAAAAAAATGCTGGAAGGAAGGGGAGCTTAAAAATTTAATGAAGGCTGCGAAAAGTTTTCTCTGCCATTCTCCCTAATTTTCTAAAACAATGGGGCGGATCTACGGTGGGTGTCAAGAGTTGGGATAAAGACCACCATTGGATCAACAGAAATCTTTAAGTTCATGTGTGAAAATAACAATAAATGACATTGCATATGGAAACACCCCCACTCCACCCACCCACAGGGACACAGACCCCTAAAACTAGTCAGGAGTGTCATGGTCATGTATATGAATAAAAATTGACTTCAGTAAATACCTTTTTCTTGCAAAATCCAATCCCTCAGGAAAAAGATTTCAGATTTGGGAAATAGATGAATAAAATTGGAGAATCCTCTGACTCTAAGTCTAACCCCTGCTTTTTGTGTCATGTGCACATACATGTCACAAATGACAATAGACTGTTTCACGGGAACTGTGGTACTGCTCTCTTGCAGGGCAAAATGATAAAGTTTGGTGAAATATGACGTACAGGTTATTGTTAAAGGTATGTCATTTAATTATAAGTCAACAAAAACTTTGCCAAATGGTATTATTTTGCCCTGCAAAAGTGTAGTACCGCAGTTATCGTGAAAGCGCTAATATAAAGCAGGGGTTAGAGCCAAATCTAGAGTAATCTCAGATTAGGATGACTAGAGAGTTATATATACTTCCATACTTCAAAAAAGGAAACATCAACCTTCTAAATAAATGCAAATGTTTTGTGAAGTGTATTTTGATTGGCTAATGACTGATTTTTTGAGCCAGATAACTGATTTCAATGTATTCATGATCTGATTTGTAAGGCTTTTGATTGTTATATTATATCATAATCAATAGTCAGAGCGACTCTAAAACACAACTGTTTATATTTTGTGCAACAATAGACTTTATACATATATCACATGGCTTCGAGGGTGACATACCTGGCAGATTATTTGCCCCTAGTTGACAGGAAAGCCCTGGAGTGTTATGTCACCCGATGCCGAAGGCAAAGGGTGACATAACACTCATGACGGTTGACCAGAGCTTTCCTGTTACCGAGGGGCATATATTCTGGTATAGTCACTCGAGAAGCCATGTGGTATATGTTAAATGACATTTTTAAAATAAAAAAAAAATTCAAATTGTTAAAATTTACACAAATAATCCAAAAATGCTCTCTTGACATAAAAAAAAAACGCTCTGTTGTTTACTTTTGCTTAGCAGCCTTTGTCATAAAATCTTGAACCTGAACTAAAATGTGTAAACTAAAAACATGTGAACGTGAGTAAGAAGGTGACTTTTGTGAAATGTATTTTGGTTGGCTAATGACTGATTTTTTGAGCCAGCTAGATAATAGAATTAAATGTATATTCATGATCTGATTTGAAAGGCTTTTGAATGTAATATTATATCATAATCAATAGTCAGAGCGACTCTAAAACACAACTGTTTATATTATGTGCAACAATAGACATTATACATATATCACATGGCTTTGAGGGTGACATACCTGGCAGAATATTTGCCCTGAGTTGACAGGAAAGCCCTGGAGTGTTATGTCACCCGATGCCGAAGGCAAAGGGTGACATAACACTCATGACCAGGGCTTTCCTGTTACCGAGGGGCATATATTTTGGTATAGTTGCCCGAGAAGCCATGTGGTATATGATAAATGACATTTAAAAAAAAAAAAAAAAATTTAAATCGTTAGAATTTACACAAATAACAATCCCAAAATGCTTTCTTGACATTAAAAAAATGCTCTGTTGTTTACTATTGCTTAGCAGCCTTTGTCATAAAATCTTAAACCTGAACTGAAATGTGTAAATTAAAACACGTGAACGTGATCAAGAGGGTGACATAACTGCTTCCGTAGGGGGACATATAACTGTTTCCAGTGTGACTCAGCATTTTTCAGGGTTTATAGCAAAACTTATTACATTTGTGACAAAATAGGAAAACTTATCTAAAAATGTTATATAAACATTTAACAAAATGCATTAATTAGATAAGAATGGAAATAACTATCTTCTGAATTGTTCTTTGCAACCATTAATGCTGATTTAATGGTCCTAGATTTCTATATTACCAGCTCAGCTGAATATATCGTGGGCACTATAGCTATGCCTTTTTTTTGTGTCATTAAACTTCTATCTCTGTTTGTTTGTACTACAGCTGAACTTTAGTATCTCCAATACCATGGATATGTCCACGTGTTTTGAATTGAAGTTAACCCCTTATTCTTTATGTACATTACCATGGATATCTCGAATCCTTGGATATTTCGGAAGATTTTTTCTGTCCTATTGTGTTTTATATACAGTGGACCCTCAGATATCTGGATGCTTCAGTATCCGGACGATTTTTCATCGGGACGAAATTTTTAAATGTTATATTATCTTGTTTAACTGGTGATTCAGGTATCCTGACGCTTCACATATCCGGACAAATTAACTAGGAACCAAAGCGTTCGGATAAATGAGGCTCCACTGTAATAAGGTTTCACTGTATTATTTTTTTTCATGCATATCAGTGTGCTGCAGATCTACAGCTAACAAATTAATTTACTTATACAGGGTTATTTTTGCCCTTTCATGCTTGCAAAACAATTTTGTCCTGTTTTATTAAATTTGCCTATAGTCATAGTTTTGTTAAAGAAATTATACTGTATTCTTTGAAACTGTCCTGTTTTAAATTCACCCAAAGGAGGGTGTGGGAAAGGTGCAAAAATAAAATAGGGACCAAAATTTCCCTGTATACAGTATTTAATTTATATATTGCAGTTTATGATTTAAAATGCTTTTACAATATATATTTTATGATACATATTTCATACATGGCATTATATGAAGAATATGCCATATGTTTTAACCATCTGCAGACTTTCATGAAATATTTCACATTAAATTTGCCCTTCCACAGGCACAGTTTGACGCTGTCATTGCCGAGGGCAAACTGACCGTGGTTGATTTCTATGCCACGTGGTGTGGACCATGCAGAATGATTGCTCCTAAAATAGAGGTAGGTACAAATCAATGTCTACTTCTGAAAGCCTAGTAAGATAGAGGTAGGTACAAATCAATGTCTACTTCTGAAAGCCTAAAATAGAGGTAGCCTCACCGTAGGTACAAATCAAAGTCTACTTCTGAAAGCCTAAAATAGAGGTAGGTACAAATCAGTGTCTACTTCTGAAAGCCTAAAATAGAGGTAGGTACAAATCAATGTCTACTTCTGAAAGCCTTATAAATAACGGTATGAACAAATCAATGTCTACTTCGAAAACTTAACTCAAGAGAATACTGGTGTTTGTTTAATAAATGAGTCTTTGTTAAATAATAAATCAAGCACATATATACTTGAATAAGTAATTGACATAGTATTTGATGGTATTGCAATTGTGTTTCACATCAAAGAAGCTTCATATCTTTAGGTCACTGATCTGGAAAAAAATTGGTAAGGTCATGCTACAAGAAATCATCACAATGTCATGCATACCAGATTCTGATTTTCAGACCAGTAATATTTTCATTTCTGAGAAATGAAAATATAACTGGTCTGAAAAATTTAAATGTCTGACATTGTTGACTAAAGAGCTTGAATTTTTAAAAATGATTTTTTTTTCACAAGGTAGCAAAACATAGCTCATGATAGGAGCAAGTTATATCATAGCTAGCTTTACTGATAATTATATCAAAAACCTATTGCATTGAGAACTTAATATTACAGGATGTATGTACATAATTTATTGATCTTCATATTGATTTAATTGTGAGTAATACATGTACTGTGCACAAATTATACTTATTAAATGTTAATTTTTTTCCACATTTTTTCATCATCTTATAAGAGAATACATGAAACATTTCAAAGTTTTGCTGATAAAAATATCAATCTGACTAAAGCAAGACCTCTATTGAGCATAACTGGAGATCTGGCTTTAGTCAGATTGATGAAAATATTTGACTTACACATAACTATGGATTTCTAATATTTTGGAATTCCCATGTCATTGAAAGACGAGTTATTGGCTGGTCATTTTTGAGGGGAGAAAATAAATACATGTATTTAAAAACGACTGTCCAGGAAAGCAGTGTAGCCTTGCTGCTTTCATCTCTGCCATATGTTTTTGCTTAGAACTTTGTGTGATGTTTGAGTAGAGTTATTTCAGAAAGTCTTTGTTCTTTTTAAATTAATTTTATTTTGTAATGAAGAAAGCTTGCATAGGTTGACCCCCTCCCAAAATATATTGTTTGTTCCTCCAATTTAATCAAAAGAATTCTCTCCTGATAAAATTTCTTTGACCAAAAATTTTATTTTCATTTAATGTAATCAATTCTTGTTCTTCCCAAAAATCTATTTATTCTGACAGAAATTTAGTGCATGTCTGTTCTACTGGTTTACATACTTGTCAATAAACCTGTTTATAAATGATACTATAAATCTGTATTTTGTTTTATTACAGGAAATGGAACAAGCCAATCCTGACGTGAATTTCGTCAAAGTTGATGTTGATGAAAACTCTGTAAGTGTCTGATATAAATGAAAGATGGAAGATTCACATACCAAATTTGTGTAATTTTTAATGAAATTATTTCTTGATCTAGAAATTTTATAATGAAATTAATAATGGTGATGGTTGTGTTTTTATGGTAGGATACTGCTGAAGCCTGCGGAATCTCAGCCATGCCAACATTTCACTTCTACAAGAATGGGCAAAAGGTTAGTAGAGAGCTATTAATAGTTATATACTGTAGATTCTTTATTTTTTGTGAGTACTTATGGTGAAATGGCTTTTTGATATCAAATTGTGAGAATATGAATTCTCAAAAAAGGCTGTTGATCAAGAGAATTAACATGGGTTTCAGCAATACAATGTATTTTAAAACAAAAGCAAGTTATCTTATTTGGAGAGTGCAAAATTACTTGGTAATAAATTCCTCTAAGTAGGAATTTAGAGTATCGTATTCTTAGATATTCAAATAAAAAAAAAGTTTCTTTGCCTAGAGAAGAAAAATGCATGATTTGATGCACAATTGTAATTATGAAATGTTTCTTTAAATTAATTTTAAAGCTGTTTCCATAAATGTCTTTATATTGAATTAATATATATGTATCGTTTTTTTTTTTTAGCTGGATGAAGTAGTTGGAGCAGATGAGGGAAAAATCAAGGAATTAGTAGCAAAGCATAAATAAATTTGAGAATCATGTTAGTAAAAAAAATTCTTTTTGATGTATAATTGTTGTAATAGATATTTATCGACCTTTTCTGTAAATTCTGAGTTTGACTGTGATGAATGTACCAGAAATTTGGCCATGTGAAGGGCATTTTATTTTCATTGCTAAGTGTTTATAATTAGGTAGGATACATTTGAATTTATTTTTAGTTTCAATTTGAATAACATTATGCAATTGTTTCATACTATGGAAATGTTTACTAGCTAGGAGTATACATTAAATACAAAGTACTTTGAAGACATCAAAAAAGGGTATTTTAGAGAGAAAAAAAATAATTTATACATTGTATACATGGTGGCATTCTTATCAAGGTATTGATAATCATGAATTTCTATTATACAGTATTGCACATTGTGGCCTTTTTTTTGCACCATTATGCAATAAAATCTTTACAATCAAAGTTTTGTCATATATTTTAATATTTGCTACCTACGAAAATACTTGCAGTGTAGTTACAGGCAAACTTACCAGAGTTAAAGGTTGAAAGTTTGTCTGTCTGCTGTTAACTTCTAATCTCCACACTTTAGCCTCCTATTAAGTACTGTTTGGGTGAGCAACTTTGGCTAAACAGTACTTGAAAGTGTTCTAAAGGAAAGGCGAAGGCACATGCTCAAGATCAATCTATGATATACAATGGTTAACAAAAGGTCCAAGGGCCTGGACAGTCACCCGAGTAAATTTTAACTCTGTAAATGTTTTGATGAATTGTGAATATTTTCCGTTGTTAAAACTTTCGTTAATGTATCCTGTATAAATTTAGTATATGATATTTAAAAAGTATTACATTTTCTGAATGTTCATACACAAATTTGGCAGAAAAAAATCCACCTGTGTGCAAATTTAATGGGTCGGTCGGGTTAGAGGAAACAAAGATAATTTCTGTAGGTCATGGGGAAGAAGCCATCTGACTTGGTAAACAAACCATGCACTTAGTTTAACTGTAAAGTACCCAGAAGTAGAGGTTTTCAAAGAATCAATTGCTTTTCCTTTACATGCATTATCACCAGAAACCTGACCCAAGGCCATGGGTAATGAATTTCATAATTGTGGTCGATGATTTGATGCTTACACAATTATTCAACAGTTCGACTGCCTGATATCGAGGAATAAGGACTGAAAATTTTAAAAAGATTTCTCTTATTTTAAAAAGATTGCTCTTATTTGATGGGTTCAATCCCACCCCAGGCTTCTTGGAAGGCCGGGGAGATGAAAGGATATTGGGGCGAAATACATAAATGTGAAAAACACGGATTTAAATAAAATGAAATCTCAATTACTATAGTATATAAATATTTTCTTTGATATTTCATCTAACATTAACATATGCTTTTATAAAATCTCTAGAATTTATAAAAATCTCACAACGACTGAAATTATTTGCCAATGAAATAACATTACACAAACTAAAGATGACTAATGGGATCATTTGAACAAAATTTTGGGATACTAGTGGGTCTTTGCTAAGTTTTTATTGAAAGTTAATCCCAAAAACGTGCACAAAAATATACATTTTTGGTTTAGAAAAACATAGAGCAAAGAACCACTATACCTTAAAAGTACACTTTTGCATTCACATCTTCTCGATTAATACCACTGGTCCATTAAGTCAAGCATCCTATTAATACGAACATGTTTTTTTAAATGCCGCAATTCATTAGGAGCTGTGTAAGTTAGTGATTTGCGGGTTAATCATAGAAGTTTTTTTTAAAAAACATGTTCAGTCTCAAAGCTTGGCAATATAATACTCCGGTTTTGTGTTTCTAATAGGGTTTGTTTCCCACGAATAACATTTTTTTCCTATGAAAATAATATTATTTCCAAGGTTTTTGTTTTCTCAGAAAAGGTTTGTTCATCATAATTTCATTAATTTTAATAATGAGGACTTTATTTTCAAAAACAAAAGAGGGGTACATAAATTTTCCGAATAAGTTTATTATGTAGTAATATTACATGCAATTTCAGTTTCACTCAAGTAAACCATAAACAATCCGTTCCCTTCCTTTTTTTTCTTTAAAAAAAAAGAAGTTATACCAAGGGTCCGTGCTTTGTGGTATGTTTACAGATTGTATTTTTGTTCCTTTTTGCTAAATTGTTCGTTATACTCTCTCTCTCTCTCTCTCTCTCTCTCTCTCTCTCTCTCTCATGAAGCGACCAACGTACGTCTTAGTGGAAGTTTTGCAATTCTAATTAAAACTGTATCAGTTTCAGGTTACTATATTCACCTGTTTCTTCAGTGCAATATATTTGAATGGTATAGGTACCCGGGCAGTAGGATTCTTACATCGCGCACCGACGCACATTGTAGTGTTTCTTAGAATTTTTAGAAATATATCAAGTCCTGTTGTTTAAGGTGTGTTCCTACATTGTTAAATAAGTTGTCAAGATGGTTAGACTTATAGCAAATAAGGTAAGAAAACTATCTTTCATAATATAAGAGGTGTCTTTCTTTAATTGTTATTTTCTTAATCATTAATGCCAAGTCTTGTTCTACAGTTGCAAGGAATAACGGCGGGTCATATTACGGGTATTTCGCCCCTGTGTTGACCAGTAGGTAGCGCGTGAGATTTCGAAATATATCAAATATCAAAAATATCAAATATCAAATATTTTTTTAGGTAACTGGAATTCAGCTTTGAAAATATTTTTAATAGAAAACTTGGCAAATGTAAACAGAATTTTATAACGGTTATTCCTCATGTTTCAGGTTTTGAAATTTTAAAAATGATATAAATGTTTCACAAATTTTGGTTAAAAAAGACAAAACAAGAGAAGAGGGAAAGGTTTTTCATTTTGATTATTAATTCATTATTGCATGGAGTATGTAAAAAATTGTGGAAACTTTATATTGTTAAAAATACCATGAAAGGGGGGGGGCTTTGAAATTTAAGGCTGCAAAAGGTCTCTTTCTAATCTATCATTCTCCACAATTTCCTGAAAACAATGGGATGGATCTAGTGGGGATGTTAAGAATTGGGATACAGGCTACCCATCATGCCCCATGGGATTTACAAAAAAAATTATCAATATCAAATTCAAAAGTGAAATTAACAATAAAATGACCTTGGAAACACCCCAATCCCACAGGGGAAACAGGCCCGTAAAACTAGTAAGGAGGGTCCTAGTCATGTATATGAAGAAAAAAAGACTTGTAAATACCTTTTTTTCGCAAAATCCTCACCCAGTTTTTCAGGTTTGAGAAATGGAAGACTATAATCTGAGAATCCTCAGCTTCTGTGTCACGTACACATGTCACAATATAAAAAGCAGAGGTTAGAGTCGGAGGAATCTCAGATAAGGATGACTAGAGAGTTGAATTATTGTGTTCTTTCGTACGGTATTTCAAAAAAGGAACATTCTAATGCAAATGTTTTGTGAAAAGCATTTTGATTGGGTAATGGACCAATTTTTGAGGCAGTTAATTGAGTAAAACAATTAAGTGTTAAGATTGAATCATTGAAGGGCTGAAGGCTTTTGATTTTAACATAAGAGTGACTCTAAAACACAATCCTCATTTTTCATATAACAAAATGCAACAAATGCGTAGACATCTAACAAAATGCATAAATTACATAAGAATGGAAATAACTATTTTCACAGTTGTTATTTGCGACTATTTAAATGCTGATTTATGGGTTGCAGACTTTTATTTTACCAGCTCAGGTGAACATTTTATGTGCACTGACACTATAACAGTTTTTACTGTGCATGTTTTTGTATAATTAAGCTGCCATCTTTGTTTGTGGTGTACTACAGTTAAAATTGGGTATCTCGAATACCATGTACCGGTATATGTCAATGTGTTCTGAACTGAAGTCCCAACCCCTTTATTATTCTTAAAGTATTACCATAGATATCTCAATCCTTGGATAAATCAAAGTTTTTTCTCAGTTCCATTACGTTCGGGATAATGAGGTTTGACTGTTTTATTTTCTTCTTCATGTATTTTATATATATATATATATCAGTGAGCTGCACATCTACAGCTAACAACTTACTACACTGTAGTAATTTATTCAATCTATCTAATATTACAGTTTATGATTTTAAAGTCTTTTACAATGTATGAACATATTTCATATATGGCATATGACGTACTATTTGCCATATGTTTTGCCCATCGGCAGACTTTCATAAAATGTTTAACATTTCCCTTCTACAGGCACAGTTAGACGCTGTCATTGCCGAGGGCAATCTCACCGTGGTTGATTTCTATGCCACGTGGTGTGGACCATGCATAATGATTGCTCCTAAAATAGAGGTAGGTATAAATCAGCGTTAACAGTTTACTGTTACTTCTGAAGACCTAAGATAGAAGTAGGTACAAATTGATGTTTATCGGTTCTTCTGAAAACTTAACTCAAGAGAATACCGGTGTGTGTCTTATGAAATGAGTCTGTGTTTAATAATAACTCAAGGCTTTAGCACATATGTACTTGAATAAGTAATAAACATTGCAATTGTGTTTCACATTAAAGGAGCTACATATTTTGAGGTCACTGATCTGGAAAAAATAATGGTAAGGTCACGCTACAAGAAATCTACAATGTCATGCATACCAGATTCTGATTTTCAGACCAGTAGTTTCTGAGAAATGAAAATATAACTGGTCTGAAAAAATTAAATGCTTGACATTGTAGACTAAAGAGCTTGAATTTTTAAAAATGAAATTTAATTCACGAGGTAAAAAACAATTATATAGCTAGCTATTTTCAAACCATTACTGAAAATTATATAAAAAAAACTGTTGCATTTAGAATTGAGTACAGAATGTATGTACTACATTATGTATTGATCTTTGTATTGATTTTAATGTGAGTAATACATGTCCTATGCACAAATCATACCTAATTGTTATTTTTTTTATTTATTTATTTTTTTTTTAATTATTATTATTATTTTTTTTTAAATTTTTTCAGTTATCTTACTGAAGCGAAACCTCTATTTAGCATGAATGGAGATCTGGCTTTAGTCAGATTGATAAAAATACTTGTCTTACACATATGAATTTCTAATATTTTGGAATACCTTAGCCAGAGATGAGTCACTGGCTGGTCATTTTTGAGGGGAGAAAATAAATACATGTATTTTAAAACGACTGTTCAGGACAGCAGTGTGGCCTTGGTGCTTTCGTCTCTGTTATATATTTTTGCTTAGAACTTTGTGTGCTGTTTGAGTTGAGTCATTTCAGAAAGTCTTTATTTTGTAATATAGAAAGCTTGCATTCTCTAGTAGGTTGACCCCTTCCGCAAATATATTGTTTGTTGCCTCCAATTTTATCAAAAAAATTCCCTCCTGAAAAAATTTCTTTGACCAAAAATTTTATTTTCATTTAATGTAATCAATTCTTGTCCTTCCAAAAAAATCTATTTATTCTGACAGAAATTTAATTCTGAGTGCATGCCTGTTCTGTTGGTTTACATACTTATCTTGTCATTAAACCTGTTTATAAATGATACTTCATGTATATGTGTTGAAATAAAATGAAGTCCTCCTACTTTGTCTATAAATCTGTGTTTTTGTTTTATTACAGGAAATGGAACAAGCCAACCCCGACGTGAATTTCGTCAAAGTTGATGTTGATGAAAATTCTGTAAGTCTCTGATATAAATAAAAGCTGGAAGATTCACATACCAAATTTGTGTAATTTTTAATTTTTCTGATCAAAATTGGTCGGTTGTCTGTTGTCGTTGTCGTAATTTTTTTTTTTACATTTTCATCTTCTGCTCAAGAACTACTTGGCCAATTTCAACCAAACTTGCTACAAAGTATCCTTGTGTAAAAGGGGATTCAAGTTTATTCAAATGAAGGGCCACGCCTTTTTCTAAGGGGAAATAATTATGAATTAGAGAAAAATTAATGGCATTTAAAAAAAATTATTCTCAAGAACCACTGGGCCAGGAAAGATGAAACTCGTGGAATCATCCTAAGGTAGTGTAGATTCAAGTTTGTTCAAATGGCCGATCAAAGTTTTACAAAGAAAGTATATAGGCAAAATCTTTAAAAATCTTCTCAAGGACCACTGGGCCAGAAAAAATGAAACTGATGTGGAAGATTGTACACTGTAGTGTAGATTCAAGTTTGTTCAAAACATGACCCTCGGAGGTAGGGTGGGGTCAAAATGGCCGATCGAAGTTTAACATAGGAAGTATATAGGCCAAATCTTTAAAAAATCTTCTTCTCAAGAACCACTGAGACAGGAAAGATGAAACTCATGTGAAATCATCCTCATGTGCTTTTTCCTAGCCGATGTGCTCAGGTGAGCAATATGGCTCCTGGGCCTCTTGTTAATGAAATTATCTCTTGATCTATTTATAATGAAATTGATATTGATGATGGTTGTGTTTTTATGGTAGGATACTGCTGTAGCCTGTGGAATCTCAGCCATGCCAACATTTCACTTCTACAAAAATGGGCAAAAGGTTAGCAGAGTGCTATAGATAGTTATACACTGTAGATTCCTTATTTTTCGTGAGTACTTATCGCGAAATGTCTCTTTAACATAAAATCACGAGAATATTAATTTGCAAATGAACGGTTGATGAAGAGAATTAACACGGGTTTCAGCGTCATAAAAATGAAAGCGAGTTATCTTATTTCGCAAGTGATGTTCTCACACATTTACGCGGTAATAAATTCCTTATATTTAATTATGAATTTACAGTATCATATTCTTAGATATTCATTTAAAAAAGGAAAAAAACCACTGAAATTTTGTTTGGAGTTTATGTTTTGATTCATAATAAAAATGTCCTTGCCTATATAGAGAAGGAAAATGCACGATTTGATGCAAAATTGTAATTACGGAATTTTAAGATTATTCCGATTAATTCCATTAATATATTTTTATGTTTTTTAGCTGGGTGAAGTAGTTGGAGCAGATGAGGGAAAAATCAAGGAATTAGTAGCAGAGTTAAAATAAATTTGAGAAATCATGTTAGCAAAAAAATTTCTTCAAACTTCTTTACGATGTATAATTGTTGTAATAGATATTTATCTACTTTTTTTCTGTAAATTCTGAGTTTGACTGTAATGATTACCAGAAATTTTGCCATGTGAAGTTGTTTAGTGTTTAGGTAAGATACATTTGAATTTATTTTGATTTTCGAATTGAGTAACATTATGCCATTGCTTCATGCTATGGAGAATTGTACGAGCTAGGAGTATGCATTAAATACAAAGTACTTTTAAAATATCAAAAAAGGATATTTTGGATAAAAAAGATTATTTAGTTTTATATGCATTGTATACATGATAGCATTCTTACCAAGGAATTGGGAATCATGAATTTCTATAATACAGTATTGCACATTGTGGCTTTTCTGCACCATTATGCAATAAAATCTTTACAATCAAAGTTTTATCACATGTTTATTTGCTACCTACGGAAATGCAGTGTAGTTACAGGTAAACTCACCTGAGTTAAAGGTTGAAAGTTTGTCTGTCTGTCTGTCTACTTTTAATTTCTTACATCCAAGTTTTAGCCTCCTATTAAGCACCACTTGAGCCACTCCAAGTTCACCCAAATTTGGTTCAACACATACTTTTAAAGGTACAGTGTAATTTTAAATGAAAGTGAAAGGCACATGTACGAAAGACGAATAGGGCCACATAAAAAAATATTTTTATCTCGTAATTACGAGAAAAGATCTCGTTATAACGAGAAAAGATCTCGTTATTACGAGTTAATTATCTCGTTATTACGAGAAAAGATCTCGTTATTACGAGTTAACTATCTCGTAATAATGAGAAAAGATCTCGTTATTACGAGTTCATTATCTCGTTATTACGAGAAAAGATCTCGTTATTACGAGAAAGATCTATAAAAAAAATGGTGCGTTTCATTGTTCTACTCTCTCTTAATGTAAAATGGATGAACCTGCGGAATTCATAAAATTAGTAAAAGAAATATCAGAAGAAGGAGCAAAGCAGATGGAAAAAGAAAAGAATGATGTTTATTAATTCTTCAATGCATTTACAGGAAAGTCGTCATTCGTCAGGTGCCTGTGTGTACAGTTCTAAAAAGAATTGTGTTTTTAAAAAAACCAAATATTCTATGGTGGGTTTTTTTTGTTCATTCAAACCTTAATTTTGTTGTTAAACAACTACATAAATTTAAAATAGTTACACAAAATTAAATTCCTGTTTGGTGTATACATTTGTATTTTATATCTTTGTTTTAATTCCCCTTATTCGACGCGTAAAACCTATCGCAAGTTTGTGTGGGATTTTATTACGCAGGAGGATCTCTTGAACTTAAAAGCCTGGGCATAAAAATAGATGGTTGCTCTAATTTTCTATTGACTTTTAAATCAACGACAAGAAGGATATAAATTTGAATTAATGTAATGATGTATAGATTTCTTTCTTGGGTCGCCGAAATAAGACCGACTCGGTGTTAATCAATCAAAGTAAAAAAGATGCAGAAATAATTTAAATCTCAAAGATCTGTAAAATTCAAGAAATACACTGTACATGTATAATTCTGCTTGCGGGATACACAATGTGCATGTGTCGCAGGAACGTACTATCGGGGGGGGGGGGGGGGGGGGGGGGACCCCCC
>PRKT01000079.1:1593451-1650377 GCA_003671525.1 Saccostrea glomerata
CCCCCCCCCCCCAAATTATCTTTTACTACAGTATTTAAAATATTTCCTGAAAAGCCTGTTCCTCGCTTATTGCCGGTAACAACCCCCTTCCTTCGCTCCAACTAAAGTTGCTTCTTACGGACCTGATATCATTGTTTTAACAAAAAATGGATCTGTAATATCTTGCAATGATATCACGTGCTCTTTTCATGTGGTATATATAACTATATAACAACTCTAGCTGAAAGAGGAACTTTAATGCTGCACATGTATAACAAACAAGTATCTTTCCCTGAATGCACTTATAATATGTAAATTATACTTGTTGGTATTGTGTTATTAGAAAATTCATAACTTGTGCATCAAATTTTTTTTCTTGGAAATATATTTAGAGTTTTGATAATTTTGGATGTCAAATATTTTTAAGTATAATGACAAACTTTCAAGAATATAACATGAATCTTTTTCAAAATACTTCGCAAATTCAGTAAAATTTATCATATCAGTTCAATATCATAATTCAGTACGAAATCAATTCGAGCCTTAGCTGCAGAAACTTTGTTCAAATTCACTAAAACAAAGACATCACCACAAGGGTAGGATATATAGGAGTTTTTCAGAGAGAAAGAGAGAGAGTCGAACTCATCCAGAATCCCTGCTGTGGGCAACATATGAGAAAACGAGTTTAGATATAAGTAATTGTACCTACTGTGAAATCACTAATTTTTGTTGGGGATTAATTTTCGTTTCGAATTCATGTCCATCATGAAAAGTAAAATGTCATTATACATGACTACTCAACAATTCTTCATCCACGAAATCAATTCCTCACGAACCCGTAGATTTTCCTCGATCACTATGAAAATCTGACCCCACGAAAATACGTGAGTTTACAGTACATGTATATGAAATGTGATGGGCTATAGAACACCAGCCTTACAATTTTAAGGTTAACACTAGATGGTACAATGTACAGGTAGGCCAACACCAATTATCATTCATAGTACCAGTTATTGCTCATTACATTTTTTACATCTATATAAATACCTACTGTTTACAAAGAAAATTTCTGAAATATTGTGTTTTTCTTTATTTATTTCTTTGTTACCATTAAAACCATAAGAAACATCTCAATATCAATAAAATCTTTTATTTTTTCTTTCTCATTTCTCTCACATACTCCCTTTCCACCTTTGCACATAATGACTCAATAATAACTTACAACAAAAAATATGTTATCAAACATGATATACAAAATGCTGCGTTCCAAAATAAAAAAAAAAAAAATTATATTAAACAAAATTAAAGTTATGCACGAATTGTTTCTTTGATGTCAATGTTTTACTGACACAACTCCCTGGAAATGTTTTCATTTGAATAAGTCATAAATTTAATAATTTCTTCTCCTCATGATCTTGTGTATTTTCCCCATATGTGTAACATGAAAACAGAAGCAATGAATATTAAACTCATCACAAGAACTGGCACTGGTCCTCTGCAAGACAAAATGAAAAAAAATTGTATCAAGTTGCTTCAATATACTGATTTTTCTCAACATAATTAATTAGTTAAAGAAGAAGAAAAATTACTGAAACTTAATTTTGAAAATGTGAAAAAATCTTTCCAGTCACAAAGCAATTTTTTTTTCTTTAGTTTTACTTGATATGTTATAATGGACTTCCCTTTGAATATGATATTATTAAATCTGAACATCAGTAGTAAATTTTTATTAATCCTTAGGACAAGAATGTATGTTGGTTATAAATTGTTCCACTGGCATTTACTATACATTTCATTGAAACTTTGAAACTTTTTGTTTCACTACAGCCCCCACATGGGGTATGTTTATAGTACAATAAGAATTTAACAGTAAAACAAATCAACATATAAACAGATAACATAATGGTCTTTGATAATACAGTACTGACAGTTGTCAAAAAATTCATTTAATGTTTACATTGTAGGAAGTTCAGGTATGAAAAAATTAAAGAACAGTTTTACAAAATTTAGCTATTAAACTTACAGCTGTATTAGTTCAGATTTGTTACCGATTCTGAGTAATAGAGTTGTCTCCCGCAGAACACCTCAAAAACTTTATTAATTAGTTTGACACCATTACCATACATATCAAGGATTGTTGACATGATTTTTAAATGAAGTTTTACAATTCAATTACACTCTTTAAAACAATGCTACATCACACTACTACTAAAAAACAGTCGCCCATTGTGGAATAAATAGTTTACATGATGCAGAGTCTAGTTTTAGACAAGAGGCCCACAGGCCTTATAGGTCACCTGTGCATCATACAACAACTTTCAAATGATTGAATTTGTTTCATGTTTTAAGCTAGATGCTAAGGCATTCACAATTTTGGAAGAGGCACTCTTGCTCAACATAACTATATAGTCGTATTTACGAGATAAAAATATTTTTTTATGTGGCCCTATTCGTCTTTCGTACATATGCTCTAGATCAATGGAAGATAAATTACTACATGTTATAAGTAACAAAAGGTTCAAGGGCCTAAACAGTCACCTAAGTATAGTTCAACATTGCAAAGATTTCGATGAGTTGTGAATATTTCCGGTTATCATATACTTAGTAGTAAATACACCGATTCTGCACGGTGCGATACGGGTGGCGTCACAAACATATACCCCCTATCAAGGACCGGTCCGGAAATCCATATCACGTTTCAGACCGGCGGGCAGAAAATCCATATCAATCCGAAAGTATAGGCTTGTATAAAGTTAAAAAGATTAATACACTTGATTTTATTAAAATATATATGTAAAATAATTCTTTAACATATTATGTGGACCTATTTTTTTCAGTAACCTAAAATTGGCTCTATTAAATTTTAAAGAAAAAGATCATAAACATGCACGAAACATTCTTCCATGACTATGTGAACTCGCATATTAAGTATTTTAAATATATGATAAATAGAATACTATATTATATTTATGTTAGTATATAGGTCCCTAATTGTAACAAAATTTTCTTTAATATTTCATCTACAATTTCAAATATCTCACAAAGACTGAATACTTTGTCTATAAAATCGCATACACACATTTAAGAGGTTATCAAAGGAAGTCATTTTATCGTACATAAACCAAAAAATATGTGGATCTTCGCTCAATTTTTATTGAAAGTTAATCCCCAAAACTTACATAAAACAAGGTGTGTTTGTGAAACACTGATGCCCCCGTATGGCAACATAGCAAAGATTAATCTTTTCTTAAATGCACATTTAATTAATTGGTACCAAAAGTAGGGTATTCTCACTGGAATACAATTGTGAAATTTGAAAGAAGGCCAAGTGTTAAAGTTTTTTCAATAAGTACAAAAATCTCCAAGGTCAAGATCAAAAGGTCACGGTAATCGGTATCCAATGAAAGGTCTTGCCACATAGAATACTTATGTAGGGTATGAGAGCCCTAACCGTTCAGAATTTATGGGCAAGGTTTTTTTTAAGTAGGTCAAACTCCAAGGTCAAAGTTCTTGTTTTCAAATGAAAGGTCTTGTCACAAGAATTAAATATGTAAAGTATGCAAGCACTAGCCCTAACCCTTTAAAAGATATGGTCGAGGTTTGCTTTTTTAAAGTAGGGCAAACTCAAAGGTCAAGGTCAAAGGGTCAAAGTGCTTGGTATCCAATGAAGGGTCTTTTCACAAGGATTATATATAGGAAGTATAAGAGCCCTATCCCTTACCTTTCAAAAGTTATGACCAAGGTTAAAGTTTTTTCACCGGTAAGGTCTTTCAACAAAAAATACATATGTGAAGTATAAATGCCCTGGTATCTACTGTTCAAAAGATATGGCCAAAGTAAAAGTTTAAAATTTGTGTAAAAGTGGGTCAAACTCCAAGGTCAAAGTCAAAAGGTCAAATTTGGTTTTACACAAAAAACTTCTTGTCACGAGAAATACACATGTGATATATAAAAGTCATAGCTCCACTAAATCAAAAGTTATGGGCAATGTTAAAGTGTTTGCGGACAAAAATACAGACAGAGAGAAAGACAGACAGACAGAGAGACAAACTGACAGACAGACAGGCAGAGAGAAAGAAAGACAGACAGACAGACAGACAGACGGATGGACAAAAATTCCAAACATTTACTTTGGCCGTATCTTTTGAACAATAGATAACAGTACTTTTATACATCATGTAGTATTGTTTGTGGCAAGACCTTTCATTATATACCAACAACTTTGATTCTTTGACCTTGACCTTGTGTAACCAAGCAGTAAGGCAGATGTTATGTTTTCATCATTTATTGAGGAAATAAAGGATTGATCATAAGCTGCATATGATGGACACTGGATTACAAATATAACTTCTTTCTTGAAAACGTAATACTGCTCTAGCGCGGCAAATTTATACTTATAATGAAAATGTATTATTTGATGAAAAAATAGGAAATAAGCAATGAAATTAAAGAGCCAATGAAATCATAGAAAAAAACTTTACTCAGGCAACTCAATCCAGATGCGCAATACAACTTTTGGTTTATCAAATTTTAAGATTATTTATCTCAAAACGATACGAAAAATAAATAACATTATGTGTTTGTGAAACACTATGCGCCTGGCGGCAACAAAATTCGAAAAAGTTTTTCTTAGCATATATGTGACAGTCAAGGTCACAAGGTCATTGACCTTGGTGTCATTTGAAAGAACTTGATTAGTGGAGTATGCATACAGCTTGCAGAAAAAAAGCTGTTTTTAGCATACTAGTATAGGTCACATTCAAGATCACAAGGTCATTGACCTTGGTATCATTTGAAAGAGCTTCATTAGTGGAGCATGCATACCAAGTATAAAGTCTCTCTCTTTCATGGTTCAAAAGTTATGGCGAAAGTAAAAGTTTGCAGACAAACAAACAAACAGACAAACAGACAGACAGGACAAAAACAATATACGTCCCAGATCTATCGATCCGGGCGCATAAAAACGAATAAATACATAGAGAAAGAGATTTCATAATATCACACTTGGAGAGTTCCGTATTTATGAAAAAACTTTAACCTTTGTCATAACTTTTGAAAGCTAAGGGCTAGTGCTTTCATACTTCACATATTTAATCCTTGTGACAAGACCTTTCATTGGATATCAAGAACCCTGATCCTTTGAACTTGACCTTGGAGTTTGGATTTTACACAAAAAATCCAATTTTTTTACTTTGACCTAATTTTTAAACGGTAGATACTAGGAATTTCATATTTCAAATATCAATTTTTTGTGAAAAAGAAATTTCATTTGGCACCAACATTTTTTACCTTTTGACCTTGACCTTGGACAATTCCGTACTTACAAAAACTTTAACCTTGACCATAACTTTTGAACGGTAAGAGCTAGGGCTTTCATGCTTCACATATGTAATTCTTGTTGTTTGTTGCCTGTTTACAGACTATATTTTTGTTCTTTTTAAACTTATTCTTTATCTTCTTTCTTTCTTTCCATTTTTTTTTACCATATAATTATATTAATAAAAAAATTAAATAGAGGTTCTGCTTTTTATTACTGTTATAGTTATGAAAATGTTTTTGAAGATGCAATGAAAATGAAAGGGTCGAAGGAAGGTCCCAAATGAGACAATTCTATATAGTCTAAAATGACCATGCACCTCTTGTCAATTTGCAACATATCAAATCAGCGACCAACGTACACCCTAAGAGGTCATAAAACTTTTGCAATTTTATTTTTAACTGTATTAGTTTCAGATTACTATTCACCTGTTTTCGTCGGGGCAATTTTAATGGATTGTATTTTTAAAGTCTCTTTTCAAAGAGGCAGTTTTTATTCTCATGGTATTATTCACCCATTCTACCGATTTTGTATATTGTAGTAAAAACGGACAATAAGTTCGAGAGCACCCTCGGGTAATTGCCAACAATAGGTCAGTCCCTAACGAGATTATTACTGGTTGGAGCTCTTCATTACTATTTGAAATATCTTTCATTTGTTGAATTTGTATTACCCTAGATGGTCAACATGATCAAAATACATGTCAGACTTCGTTTAATAGGTTCAAAGTCAGTTCATTCTGCTTTGTTTAGTCAGTTTGCTAACAGCAGAAGAACGAGTTGAATATATGTTCTTAAGAAGACCTTTTGGAACATATAATTTTTTTTTCATTCTTATGCCCCGTAATCGTAGATTCGGAGGTATATTTTTTTTTACCCTGTCCGTCTGTCTGTCTGTTTGTTCACCAAAAAAAATAACCTTGCTCCGACTTTTTTTATGGGTTGGGGCTATGGCTTTCATATTTCACAGACATATTCCTTGTGCCAAGACTTCCCTTGGGTACCAGCAATTACAACCTTTTGACCTTGACATTTGGAATTTGACTTGCAATTGAGAAAATTCATTTTGTCATATATAATTAATTATTCTGAAACCATTTATTTATTTATGTATTCAATAAATTAATTTATTATTTAGAAAGAAAAAAGAAAAAAATATTGAAGTGGAATCATCAGAGTCTACTGTTGAGTGTTGGACATGAAGGAATTGGATGTAAAACAACGCAACAACTGCAAGTCACGGTGCGTATTACATGGCTGTAAAGCATGATTATGGTAACATGTTTTGAATGTGAAATCATTTACTGCATCCTAATTATTGGCATATGGTGAACTTGGAAGATCAAATTAATAAACTATTAAATTAATATCATTACATTTTTGAATTTTATTTTCATTATTTATTGAATTTTACAATAATATTCTGAAAAAAACAAGGACTCTAACATTATATCTTAAAAAGTAAAATGTATCAAAACGTAAAATTTAAAAAGCTGTTTGAAAATTACATTATTATATTTTAAAGAATAACTGTTGGTAAAGCTTTTCTGTTTTCATTCAAAAGATTGTCGAGGGAGCTTACGCAGAGACATAAAAAGCAGTGAAATATTAATCTCTCAGCCAAATAACAGTTCAAGATTATGAAGATTCAAATGTAAGATGATGATTGCGCATTGCCATATTGATCTGTTATGTAATCAATATAAAGGTATGTTCGGAACACTGACTTATTGTCACTATCATTAATTCTAGAAGTCATTAGTTTAACTAGTTGAAAAAAAAATAAAATATATAAGAACTTTTTCTAGACTGCATAGGTTTTGAAAAAGTGGAAATGTTTTCTAAGCTCCACCAGAGACATATAAAACTATATAGTTTTATATGTCTCTGGCTCCACGCCGATATTTTCTTTTTGAGTCGGGATCGGCGTTCAATGCAAATCTGAAAGCAAAATTTCCTGTCGAGTCAACTTGGGTTACACAGGGACCACATTTTAGCATATGATGCTTTTGTTATCAGCGACACTTTGTCCAAAGTAAGCATGGTAAGTGAAATGATAACAACTTACAGTATGTTTAAATGGACACGCCTTTCCGGAAAATGTTTAAAATCTTTTTCAACGCTTCACTTGATTCATAATATTGATTTAGATGCAATTTTGAAACATGTTTGTCTTTAATTTTATAATCTGTATTTTTAATTGTGTTTATCAAACGTGTACATATTCAACCCTTAAATCCTTCAATGATTTCTCAATATCTTTATATATATACTTGTAGTTAGATTACAGAGAGAACAACGGAACAAATATTTTAGAACAGGAAGGATATTAACAATTTTTAAAAAATCAAATTTGCTATGCCTTTAAAATTTAATTCCTATATAAACCAAAAATTCAAAGAGTCTTACCATTTCCAATGTTTTACTGAGCAATCTAACATTGATTGACTGTGTTCTCGGGCAAAGTGTGGTTTGTCGACCCCTCGGCTCGAACCAAACTGTTTGGTCCTTGGTAATCCGAGATTCCTCTGAATCTTACCCCTGCTTTTCATATTTTGACATGTGCAGGGGAAAGTGGGGTCCGTTTTACAAAAGAACTTACAGCTACAACAAAAAACTTCAGTTGATTGTAAAATTTTGCAAAATTGATAATAATGTTTAAAATTGCCAGCATAAAAGTATTTTTTGGACATACCTTTTGAAATGAAGAAAACAATTTTATATTTAATATAAGTAAGAATTTCAGAGTTATGAGCAGAATTTAATTTTGGTCTTAGTCATAAGTTCTTTTGTAAAATTGGCCCCTGGGATGGCCATAATGAAAAGTGGGAATTCAGCGACACCAGCTGGTGTCACGACTCTGCCTACATTTTACAACTTTATTTCGCAGATCCAGGGACCTCTGTATATTAGTATATAGGTCCCTGGCAGATGTAACCCCTGAGACACGAGAAATTAGTAAAGGGATGATTCTTCTACAACTTTATTGTCATATTAAAGAGGATGCTATTGCTTTTTAATTGACCCTATTACTGACAAATGAAACATCTTTTGAATTAAGTCGCCTCCGCGCCATTCAACTTCTTTGCACATGACATCAGCACACAAATACACAAAATTTCAATGGGTTGTAAAGTAAAACATGCTCAAAACATGTGTGGACCTTTCTTAAAACATGAAAGTGTTGTGAAAAAGTACATAAAACAACATAATTGTGTTTCATTTATTTATTGATAAGGAAAGCAACTGTCAAAAATGATTTCTATGCTATTATGAGGGGGAAAAACAGCAACAACACCAGTCCACACATGAATTTTTCAAGTCATAGTTAGTTAACTTTGTGTATTTGTGTGCTGACGTCATGCACAAAGAAGTCAAATGTGACTTAATTCAAGTGATATGCTTCATTTGTCGGTGGTAGGCCCGTTTTAATGGCAATAGCAATCTTTTAATGAAGATCAAGTTGTAGAAAAATCATCCCTTTACTTTTTTCTTGTGTCTTATATCCACGAAATGAAGTAGTAAAAAGACAGAGTCATGATACCAGCTGGTGTCACTGAATTCCCACATTTCAATATGGCCTCCGCTCTGACTCTTCCCTGCATAAGTCACAATATAAAAAGCAGGGTAAGATCGAGTCAGAGGAATCTCTGATTAGGTTCTTGGTTCTGACAAAATGCATGCTGATTGAGCATAGTTGATAAATGTATATTATCCTGACCAAACTGTCTTGAAGGTAATAGTATAATTTGTTTTTTCTCTGCTAGTTTTGCATCTTAGGTAATATGTTGATGGTGCGACTGTTAGGGCAAGCGCAGATACTTATTCAGTTTTATTATACCCCCCGCTTGAAAAGTGGGAGGGTATATAGTAATCGGTATTTCCATCCGTCTGTCTGTTACGCTTTGGGGTACCCATCTCTTATCCACAACTCCTCTCATAACACTGAAGGAAATTTAATGAAACTTTCACAGATTGTTAATTACATATTGCCATTGTGCACCTCCTATTTTACTTTTTGATCTGATTATAGATAGGGCTTGTCAGAACCACATGACATTTTGACTCTGATGTCACATGACGTCATAAGTATCTTGCATAAGTCTGCACGGTGTGAATTTTTTTTTTCTTGGAATGTCTAGCTACTAGAAGAACAAAAACTGAAGCAAAACACCTTTTGCTAAGGATTATGGGACCACAGGTAATTGTGGAAAAAAATTCAGTTGAATCAATGTGCAAAGTCTGTTTTTTCTCTTTGTGCAGGTGTTGTTTGAAGAGCTGGCAGTGAGGAGCAGCGCTTCACACTGCTCTCTGCGCTCATTATATAATAGCATGAAAGCACACTGAGACCCTTCAAATGAATTCTCATTGTGACACAAAAAAGTCTTTAAAATCTAATGTTGTCCACGTGTTTTTGTGATTTTGATATTTGACATGCCAGGGAAATGTCAGAACCAGCACCTATAAAAAACCTGAGCTGGCATTCTGATGTCAATTTTTTGAAACATGCAAACCAAACTTTATGTCTAACTTACACCTTATCAACAACATAATGCTTCTAGTACCTACCTGCAATATGGCTCTTATTGTAATTTGTTTGTTGTTTTTTTTTTTAAAGAAATTTTTATCAAATTTTTATTTGTTTTCACAATCATAAAATTTTATTTTTCAGGTTAAAATGGGAATGAATTTTGACTAACCACAATGAATGGACAACTGAATTACAATGAGTGGACAAACTGACAATCTTATTGGGGACCAGCCTGTTACTAGTCCCAGTGTCTCGGACGAAATCCTCTATGAACTTGGATATTCCATAAGTCCATCACAAGAGGAAAATGAGGGGGATGATGAATTGACTCCAAAGACTGTTGGACAATCAGAAACGAATACAGATTTGACCAGCAATGGCCCTAGTTTAAATTTAGGTCCAGAGTTGCCCAAAGAATCTGAGAATTCTCTTCAGAAAGAAGGCAGTGTTTTGACTGGAGAGGAACAGAGCTCTGAAGAACCTGACATTCAGATAGGTATAGATTCTTCAGCATTAAAATATCCGGGACATAAATTAAAGGACAAAAAGTACCTGCAGAAAATCAAAAAGAGAAGAAGACGAAGGAAGCACACAACTTGTTCCCCAACCAAGCTTGAAGCCATCTGCAGGGAGATGTCTGGACTGGTCGTGTCTGAAGATGATACATCAGCCAATGAAACTTCCCCAGAGTCACTGAATTCAGAGGAAGGGGGGATACATCAAGATATTACAAACAGTAGACATACAGAAGATCAGAGTGATAAGGCAATGCAGCAAAGCAGCTCAGAGGGGACAAAGGAAGGACATGACAGCAGCACTAATTTAGAGAGTATTTCCAATGAACATAGCAAGCTTAATGAGGATGGAGAACTCACTGCAGTTTCATCGAAGGAAAAACAGATAGTAAATGTCAGAGAGCTCAGTCCAAGTGATGAGGCAAGAGAAAATCAACCTAGTCTAACAGATACCTCCCCAAAGTGTTCAAAATCAGACAAGGAAGAAGATGTAACAGATTTTGCAGACATGACTGAAGTGACAAGTACAGATGTTGAGGGCTTCATTTTCAGGTCCTTTAGTAATGAAGACACTGAATTTGAAAGCTCTGTCAAAGATCCAGGCAATTCTCTGCCCTCTTCTGATTTGTCTGGTAAAAACGATGTTTGCAAGGAGTATTCTTATGAAGAGCTATTTGGAAATATTAAGAAGTGTTCCATCAAAGTGAGAAGGCTAAGTGAGGAATCCATTGCTGTATACACTGGAGGCTCTCCAAAGAAACAAACATCTGAAGTGTCTTATGCCTCATGCAGTAAAAAACCTCTTCCTGAGTCACCTGTTCAGAGTGAATCCTTATTGCATGAACCACCTGCTCAAAGTCTACAAAGTGAAACTGGTGAAGAGACAGTAGTAAAAAATAAAGCAGAAATTACTGAAACTTCATCTGATAATCTAAATGAAAATTTCATGAACTTAAAGCCATTATCAGTAAGAGTGCGTCGTTTGAGTGGTGAGTCCATTGCAAGTTACACAGGCAGTGCAATGTCTCCGCAGAAGGGAAAAAATAAAGATGGTGGATTCAAAGTCCCAGAAAGTCCCTCCAAATCGAAATCCAATGACAGAAGAAGATCTGAGAAGTTTACAAAAACTGAAAATCTATCACCAGAACATCAATCGAAAAAGCAGATACCAAGTCCAAGTAAAAGTATTAATATGAGGGCCAAGGAAAAGTCAAGCAATTCAGCTACCAATCAAACTGAAAAACCTAAAAATTCAAGGATGTTAAGAAATGAAAAACAGGAGGAACAGAAAGATAACATGACTAGCAGTAGGAGGGGTAGAAGAGGTAGGCCTGGATTGTTTGAAAGTATTAGTGAAATCAACTTCAAACATGATCTCAAATCAAACACCGTCATCAAGAAACTGGAAGAGAGGAGGAATGAACATGTAAGACATTCTAAAAATTCACTTCTGCTAGAAAAGTTTAGTAAAATTTCAAGCAAAAACTTTTTAGAACAGATTAAAAAGTGTTCTGTGAGTCTTGAAAAAATTATTCTAGATTCATCCCTGACTAAGATAAAAGAAAAACCAAAGGCAGCTGATGACAAGAAAAGTTCTGACTTTGACAACTTTAAAGTACCCATGGAGCCCAAGTTATACCTACAACAGAGAAGATCTGGTAGGAGAACTAGTGCATCCACAATCAGTTTGTCTCCAGGATCAAGTTCAGAAAAGAGTTCAAGCACCAGAGCTGTTCATAAACCAAAGAAGAAACCTAAATCTTTTCAACGAGAAACAGCTAGTGAAGTTAACTATGGAACTAGGACAAAGAGGTCACAGTCATGGCAAGAACAATTCATTAAATCATTAGCAAACACTTCACCCTGTCAATCACAGAACGAAATCGAAGAAGAAAGTTTTAACAAAGATAGAACAGTGAATACCAAGAGAACTTCCCCTCGAACAAGAAAACTTAGTGAAGTTTCAGCTGAAAATACTGAGATTCAGGATAAAAGTAAAAAGTCCACAAATAGTAAAGAAAGTCAACAAGAATGTATGAAAGCCAGTCAGTCATCCCCCATAAAACTATGTAGTGTGAATATTCCAAGACTAAGTAGCAGTGAGATTGCAAAATACATGAATAAAAATGTCGGGATTTTTGATGACATAATCAAAGAGTTGAAAAAAAGAACTGAAAAATCAATTTCAGATGAAATAGTGAGAGAAACTGCTGCAAGAAACAGCTCTTCAGAGTTTCTAGTTCCAACTCTACCTGTCAGAAAAAGGAGGAGAAGTGGAGATACCATGTCCAGTTTGTCCAAATGGAGCACCAGGAGGCAGCCATTGAAGATCCCTAAACCAAACACACGAAAAGCTCAGAAAAAGAAATGGATAGATATGGAAAGTGTTGATAGCGAATCATCAGTGAGACCATGTAGTGTAAAACTCATGAGACTTGATCCAGATTCTGTATCAAACTGTCCACATGATTTGAATCAAACTGGTGACAGAATGCCCAATCAAATTGATAATCCAGCCCTCAATGTAATAAATGTGGACCAAGTGGTAGATGATGAACTGTACTGTTTGAGAAGATTTTTACAGGTGCCTGTTATACCTGAATCTGAACTTCAGGCTACAGCAATGGCTGAAAATATATCTGCTGGAAAAAAGGAAGTTCCTAAACTGAAGTCATGTTCAGTTGTGCTAAAAAGGATAACTAAGAAACAGAACTTGAAATCTGTGAATATCAAGAAGGTGATTGCTAAGCAGCTTGCAGACAATGTGGCCTTTTCTTCTGGAAGTGAATCGAATCATGATGAAGAAGAATCCTGCATGGATATTGACAAACTTTTGTTCTCTCTGAAGGAGACCACTGGTGCTAAAGCTCAATTAGATGAACTGGCAGAGGAAGACTTACCAGAAGAAGGAGAAACCATTGATAGGGTGACTAAAGAATTGGAAAATATTAATAGTAGGGAAGAGGATTTTAACATTTATGGGACAAATGACCCAGCAGATGAAGAAATAACTAGCTTTCCAATACCTGTGAGTGAAATTGAAGATGGAAAAAAGGATAAAGCAACTGCTGAACAGAGAAGATTGAGCGCAGAAAGAAATGGTGAAGACATAGTATCTATAAGTGTTATTTCTACTGAAGTCATCATGGCTGAAGAGAAACCTGCTGAAAATATAGTCCCACCTGTAGACCAAAAAAGTGCACCACTGACTTTAGATGCAATATATGAAGAGACCAAAAGGCAGTGTACAGAGAATGTGGGCAACAGGGATTTTGAAGTCAGTGTTGAGGTGCATAAGAACCTGACAGAAACTGTGAAATTGATAGAAAAAAGAAAACCTGAGTCTGATATCTGGAGTGATAGTCTTCCAGATTTAGACTTGGATGATGCAAATCTGGAGAAAGCAAAAGAAATCCAATGGAAAAGTTTGTCAACTGCCAGTGTATGTTCAACCAGTAACTCTTCTGTCAAGGAGGATGGTGGGAAGGATAAAAGTCCAAAACTACACAAAGATTATTTTAATTTGGCAGACATGACAAAGAAATGTAGTGTAAGGTTGGAGAAAATCAGTATGAATTCTAAGTGTAGCCAATGACCACCATTTTGGTTTTTTTTTTCAAAAATCATGATAAAAACAAGTTTTGTTATGTCATTTTTGATTGGTTGATTTTGTATAATAATTATTTGTTGACTGGTTGGGATTTCCCAATCAAATGCATGATTAGGAATCTGTACATAAGTTTACCTATTTTAGTATTGAAATTTAGCTTATCCCTTGTGATGAAAAATCATATTCAGCAATGCTCATGAATATACCATCTTTAGACATGTTTTATGGTAAAATGTGAAAACCAAATTTGTTCACATACAGTATTAGATGTTTCTTTAAAATTTAAGATATTTTTAACACTTAGAAAAATATATTTCTCTTTATCAATTTTTAAGGACATCTTTGATCTTAAAGCTAGGCTCAACAACAAGGTTATTTAATGATATAGGCCTATATGTAAGACAGATGGTTATTTTCATGAAAATTTCCCTTCAGAAAGAAAGTTGAATTTATTTGAACTTTTGGAATTTAAAATCATTTTATGTGATGTTTACCAGATTGATTTATCATTCATTTCACATAGGAAAAAAATTAAAAAACTAGTATCTGAGTATAGAAATTTATTTTAGAATTTCTTTAATATGAATAAAACCTTATTTTGGAGAAAAAAAAAGATGGTTCATGTATAAGATTATTTTCTTCTGCCACTCTTAAGATCCCTTGCATTGGGTCAGATAATTTTATTGTGGTAACTTTTTCCTTGTTATTGAAACAAATGAGAAAAGAATTGTAAGTTGATATATTTGATACAGTGTATATGTCTGATTTTTGCCATATTTTGATTGCTCACAGGTTAAAGACAATGAGTTAAAAATTAAGTTGTAGACCCAAACTTAATTTTTAATTGTTTTAATTCCTGTTAACTGACTTAATTCCTAATTTTCATTTGATTGAATGTAGCAAATTTCTTTCTCATGCTTACCAGTAATTCTCAGTAATAAACATGTTCTCTTTCTTAGAAAAATTGTCCATAATGCTCATTCTTATTCTATATATGGTTTGCTAGATGAAGCTGCTAGTATATATTTTTCAAGTTTTCCACAAAATTAATTGACAGCTGTATGTAGAGTGAAAATGATTAGAAAACATTTCTTATGTATGCATGCATGGGGTTCATTATTTTGAAACAAATGCTTTTTAAAATGAATGAATGATGGATTGTAGAAAAATTCTTCATAATGTTGTATGAATTTTGCTTCTTTTGTGTACTTAATATAGGGCCTTGTGACTTAATCATCTTGTTGTAAACTGTGTTTGATATGTATGTTACCATTAAAATCCATAGATTTTGCAAATGATTTGCAATTAATGTCAACTTTGAGTTGAATCCCTCTTTAAAAAAGTTACATATAAATCAAAAAGTGTAATTAGTTTAAATCTAGTTTATTTGTTTCTGTTGATGTTATCATCCGAGTTGTTTGTTTGCTTTTTAATTAGTTATGGTGCTTATATTTTCATGACCACTATGTGCCATTTTCATGAAATTTTTTGTTACATATTTCAAATGTTATTTTAGTGTTATATAGCAAGAAAATGTTGAAGTAAAGCAATGAGCTTTATATGAGAGTGAATTGTGTTTTTGTTCACTGTTTAAAAATCTTTACCTTTTGATGTTCTCAGAGGTCTGTGTTCTGACCCTATTCACAATTTGTTTTCTACACTGGATTTATTGAAATGACCACTGCTTGTTATCTGCATATTTTGAATTAATAGAATTAAGTATTTTAGACTGTGAGAAACACAGTTGCCAGTAGCTTTTTAAAATTGAATTCATATTAATATAAAATCCTCCTGCTTGTATGAGGTTGTGCAGTTATGGTCTCAACATTCGGATTATCTCTCTTCTCACTGATGGTACATCCTGTTAGCTTTCCACATTGATATATGATGTTCATTTTAGTTGCATTCGCAATGTCTCAACAATTTCTAAACAGTCCTCTTAAATGTTGTAAAACATTTTTTAATTCGTGTTTTTTAATTTTTATATCCTGAAATATGAAAGGAAAATGGGACGTTGTTTTATTATAAGTCTGAAAGTTTTAAATTGCATCTCCATCATGAACTGTGACCTTTGCACAATTATTAACGTTTTTCGATTAAAAGGAAGTTGTGAATAATTTTTTCAAAGATTCAAGGAACAATGTTTCAGAAATATTGCTTTGAAAGGATGCGTGGATTTGTTTAAGAACTCAGATTTTTTATAATAAGAAATATTAAAACATTATTTTTATACTCTGTTTTTTTCTGTAATTAAAAGATAACTAAAAGTGTTGTACAGATACTAAGTGTTTTGGGTATTTTTGTGAGCGCACAAATGTTCGAAATTCTAGGTTTTTCATAGATTTTTCTTAAAAAAGGTTTTGATAAGCAATATTTTCTATCATTAATAGGATCCATCATATTTTCATATGTTGTGGAAAACAGTCATTGTAGAATTTAAGTGCTCCGTTTTGTTTTTTGGCAACATTTTTGATAAATTGTGTAGGGCACGCCAAATTCACAAAAATGAGCTAAAGATAGTTTCACATTTGATAAACTAGGTTTATCGACTGTAAACTATAGTTTACAAACCGTGAACTATAGTTAACAATTCGCTAACTATATTTTTCATCTATAAAACTTTATTTAACGGTTGTTTACTATAGTTTATGAATGATGATTTTAGTTTATCTGTCTGTAATAAAACGTTAACAATAGTTTTTGTTAATAAACATAGACTTCCGTCTGTAAACTATAATTTACAACCGTGAACTGTAGTTAAGAGTTGTTAATCATATCGTGAAATTATATTTATCAGAATTTTAACTATAGTTAAGAGTTGTAAACCATAGTTTACAAATCATGAAACTGTATTTTTCAAATAATCTATGCTTGCAATCGCAAAAAATTGTTTTCAGTATTAAGTATAGTTTACGGTTCTGAAACAGATTATCGTGTTAACTATATGGTTTACAGATGTAAAGTATAAATTAACGTTGTCAACTTTTATAGTTTACAGTCCGTAAACTATAGTTTACAACCGATTACATACATGTACAGTAGTAGTTTATCGACTGTGAAACTATGTTTAGCTCATTTGTGTGAATTTGGCGTTCAATAATTGTGTTTAAATTTTCATTTCAAGACATTTGTTATTACTCATTTCAAATGTGTAATTGCCAATTTTTATGAAGGTGTTGTAATTTGCTCATTTTAATCAGTAAAGTCTTTGTTATTCAGCAAGTTATAATTTTTGGATGACTCCAAAAAATACATAATTACAAATTTTAAGATTATATTTGAAAATACAAGACTTTTGTGTTCTTTTTTATTGCGAGATATTTTTTAAAATTGAAACTCTTCTGGCCAAAGACCAAGTGAGCTTGGGTGAATGTAGTATCATTTATTTTCCGTCTGTCTACGTGAATAAACATTTTTTTTCATCAATACTTTTCGTAAATGTGTCGAATTTCAGGAAAAACGTAACATTCTAGTAGAAGAACCAAGCATTGAATGTGAAATTCTTTATCATTAATTAAGAGTTCACCTGAACCAATGGATCTAGAACAGTGAGCCTATACGATCATATGTTGTCTGTCAATAGTTTTGAACCTTTTTACATCTTTGACTTACCAAAGCTGAAAAAAAAACTTGCCACAGAGCATCCTATGGTGATGAAGATTCAGGGTTTTTTTCAAATCAAGGGCCACTATCTTTTGTTGGTTGGTCATTTAAAAAGTCTTTTGAAGAAACAGTGAGTCAGATAAATTGAAGCTTCTTTGAAAGCTTCCAGGCAGAGTATAGACTGGGTTTTTTTTTTTAATAATGGAAAGGATTTGACCAGTACGAAGGATCCAAGTTGTCTTTTTAAATAAGAATATACTGTATAGTTTAAAGGAAAAAAAAATGAAAAACTCATCTTTAAAATGGCAAGTTTATAACCATTAAGTTTGATTTTAAATAATCTTTGGAATATCGTTTTATTTTTATGTCAAATCTTGACGAAATCCCCTTGCGGAGGTGTCTGACAAATGAATGATAACTCGGCAAAAGAGACTGGGAATAAATAGATAAAAGACATTAAGGCGGTTCCCTTTGATGCCGTGATATTTCCCTGTTAGATCTACACATACATCTTTTTAGTCCTCAAGAAAATTGAAATCCTAGAGCAAATTTTAGGAACTTCAACACTTCTTTTCTATTTATATAAATGTTTGCACGGGAATGGGAACTTTTTTTTCAAATAATATGCATGTATATCTTTATTGTTAATTCAGTATGAAAATGTTCGCTGAAGGCTGATTTGCCCCTTCCATTTTGTTGTAGCAATGTCAAATTCTTCAGTGGTGACGTACATGTATTTTAAAATTTTATATTCATAAAAAGTTGCCTTCCATCCCTGAAAATAGGATTGTCGTGTTTTGAAGTTGTCGTTAATTTCCCCCTTCCCTAATTTTCTGAAACGTTGTCACGTGCCTGGTATGTATTATGTAAACTGAATGTTGATTAAGAAAAAAAATTCAACGACACAAGAATTAATTGCAAGAAATAATGTTCAAAGGAAGCTCTCATAACCTGTTAAATTGAAGAAAAAACATTTAATAAATTAAAATTGTAAAAAGCATTGGTTTGATGTACAAACAAAACATCTTTTTTTTAAAATTGTGATTCATAATGTACATATAAAACAGCATCAGAAAAAATCATTCATACTCAAGGCCACTTCCAGGGTCAAATCTATCGCCGTAAACAAGCATTGTTTTGTCTTTCATCTTGGAATGTAGAGAAATAAAAAAAATATTGATTATTCAAAGTAAAGTTATGTCATACAATTCGAACGTGTTTATGATCTGATTTCGACACTTGTAGATCAGCTTGTAAGATCTTTACAATGTCATGTCGACCTATATGACTAAGTCCTTTCATAAGTATGCCCACGGTCGTGTTCCGTTTACTGTGTGACCAAGTCTGCAGCATCATCTGACAACAATGTAAACTGTCCCCGGCACTCGATTCTAATTGGTCAATCTTTGTAGATGTGTATCCTGAAAAAGGATTAAAATTGTTAAAAATTCCGAAACAGTTTTCCAATTCTACATTTTAAGAACGCCATGAAATGATAAAGTTTATATGATCTGTTGAATACAAGAATCGCAGATGAAATAAAAGATTTTAAAAAAGAGGTTATCCCCCTTTTACAAATTATAAACGGGTCATTGCATCAAGTTGATGACTCTTGACTCGAGATATAAACGCCTAATGCCAATGCAGTGGTCTTTAGCCTTGAAATATGACCTTAACTCAAAACCAGAACACATTTCAAAGTCACTGCGAACAGCACGCTAAACTTCAAATCTATTCCGAACAATATTCCTTCGATCAATGACCCTAGTCTTGTATATATTCTAGTATGACCTTGACCTAAAGTTTTGACACATCTCTAAATCACCATTAAAGTCATATCAACTTGAGATTCTTGAAGCTGCTATTGGATAAGCTTGAAAATCGCTAAACTGGCAAATCACTTTGATTTGTATAGAGATATTACTCAAAATAATTTTTGAAGTAAAGCGTTTCAATGATATTCCTGTGCACATCAATGTTATTACTGAGCTTGCACCAGTGCAAAGGACCGTATCTCATGTCCTGACGCCTTTGATTCGTCTGCTACTATTCATCTGTGTTTATTTAGCTCTTGTTCGATGTACATTGTAAAAAAGGAGATTAAAAGAACAAAAAAGAGTGCAGTGAAGCTTTATACCGAGAATTTGTGCCAGAGCTCTCCAGTCGTTGGGATTTCCGCGGCGGCTAACTAACTGATGCTCCACGCACTTTCTCTTTGATATAGGAAGATCTTTGTACTTTGTGAGCTCATTATCTGAGAAACAAAATTTGTTCATTTGTAAAACCACGTGTTGAAATGACAATATGTTTTTTTAGCATTAGGAAATTTATAACTGATCATTAATCAAGGGGAAATTTAGTTTGAACATCATTTCAATATTTGTTGAAGAATTGTGTCTATACTTGTAAGAAAATGTCATCTTTCATAAAGTCACGTTGATCAAAGGGAAATTTGGTTTTAACATCATTTCAATATTTAGTAAAAGAACTGTGTCTACTAAGAAAATGTCATCTTTTATATAGTTATTTGTACCTATGAGCTCTTTAATAACCGAGATTCAAATTGTGTCCTTATTTAAATTATATGTTCAATTGACAATATGGCTTTTCTCTCTTTTTCTTGGAAATAAGTATAATCTTAACTTGTAAGTTTTGTATCTGTTTCATTGATCTAACGAAATGTATCATATTTATAAAGAAATTTTTCTCTTTGATACAAATCTTTGAACTTGTGATCTCTTTCAGTAAGAAACAATATTTCTACTTGTTTTCTGTAAGTCGCAAGTTGTGTATTGTTTCTTACAGGATGCACTTTGCAAAACCAACATCTAAAGATACTTATAAGTTGATGAAATGTGTAGATTTCATGTAACTTTAAAAAGAAGGCTTACATGTTTTGCATTGCATGGTGAAATCTACACACACGCCGCTGTCTGTTCCACCGCAAGCTCGTGCATATTCCACGTGATCGTGCGGATCATGAATTTGGTGGCGCTTCTTGTCTTTGAGTCTGGAATACTGTTTGAAGAACACATAACCAAGGAGACCTAGCACAACCGCTCCAAGAGCTGCGCAGTAAATTGGAATGGCGTCGAATTCGTCCTCTTTGATGGTTTTACTAGGTGGCTGTTGTGTTAGCTTTGTCGTTAGGAATGCTGTAGGTTTATCTTAAATAAGATAAAGAGGAAAAAGATTATTCATCATATTCATTATCAATAGTCGTTTCATATAAGAAAACCTAAAAAAAAACACTTTTTGGGAAGCGACAAATGTATCAAAAATGGCGAGCAAACTTATCAAACGTTCGAAACTGATGTTCCTCCAGTTTTGATGCAAGGCGTCAAATTAAGATAGGTTTTCAATTATATCCTCATTATATGTGGAAAGAAAACTGAAGACCTGAAAATGCAATAATGTTGCCACTTTTCACTTAATTACATGCGTGTATTATAAATTATTCAGTTGTGCACTAAAAGAAAAATTAAATCACTTCTCGACCGTTCATGATTTTAATGTTCTTGAATTTATAGAGAGAGACCTTCATAGACAATTTTTTTTAAAACTATAAATACTTATAGGGTCAACCTGTCGATATATTTTTGGTTGCTTCAATGACAAAATAGATTTGCCATTTCCACTGAATGTGTTATCTTTGCTAGTAAAATATTTTTCTTCTTATTTCCATGCGCATTCTGAAATTTGTTTAGATCAACATAACGATCATGATTTCATCCAAAAGAGGAGTCAAGTCCAGAAGGGTTATTTAAGCGGTTTTCCCGAAAACGGAGTTGTGTTCATTTTAGACTCTTTTTACTAAAATAACTGAATGACATAATGGTAAATGGAAGGAAAAAAAGTCTGCTTCCTGAACTTCCTTCCATGAAACATTCCCACCAAGTACATGAAAGCAAAAATTTAGATTCTTAAAAGGGTTATGTGGTCACGACAATTTTTATGCATTTAAACCTCCTGGGTTTCAAATTAAGGAAATTACATAATATCATGTGGTATTTTACAGTTTTTGGCTAGAAAAAAAATTAGGTGGATCTTTTTTAATTTTATGACTACTCAGCGACTTTAAATCTATATTTTTTAAAATTATGGTGAACTTACCAGGTATTATGATTTCCCATAGTTTTAATTTTTATAGTATTCGTTCATTATTTGGTTTTATTGGGGAGTGGGGACTAAGATTTGAAATTTTATTTACAGCATCTAAAGTATTTACTCTGGGGGCAGGGGTTGGGTGTGATACTTACAGCCAAATTTTAAAACACACATTTCATCAAGTGACCTTCACCTGTACGTCATGACCTTGCTAAACACTCAATGAGCATATCCGGCTTTTGTGAGATCTAAAAAAAATATCTTTTTTCACATACAAAAATAAACTTTCTCTTTTTTTTTTCAAAAAATCTAATTTCATATATAAAAAGTCTAGAACAAATAAAAATCAAGATATCAGATATTGTTATTTTTTCTTTAAATCAAATTTATATGAAAATGAAACCAATAAAATTGTTTTCGACGTGTTTGCTGCATTTCCTGATTTATTTTATTTATTAGATACCATAATACGTATTTACTTCAGAAAACCTCGCAAAAATCGTATGTTAAAGACAGAAATGAATTTATTGCAAGTGCTGATCACACTCTTATGGATTCAGGGACATAAAACTTAGCTATGGTCACTTTTGAGCTCAGTCTCACTTTTCCACTGTACGTTCTTTTTTGTATAATAGAGATTAAGATCAAAACTGAGCTCACCAAAGCTTCATGGTCATGGAGTCTGTTGTTTTGTGATGAAAATTGTTCATCAAAACCCATATACGATAAATTGATAATTTCTAAGCTATTTAGAGATTTTCTTTTAGATGACTTCATTCAGTGTCGAATCTTTGCAAACTAGTTCGTGATTTACATCGGGATTCAAAAAATAACTTGTCTGGGTCTAATAGTATAACTTTAAGTATTCTATATTTTTAGGATCAATTCAGATTCTTTTGTAATGTTGCTCGTTAACAAATGTGACGCACATTAAATCAGTTAATTGGGCCAAAAAGAAATCAGACAAGAGTGTTAGAAAGTTTTAAAACACATATATCTTGTACCCTATGACATGTCTCCAGAAAGCAATACTGTATTTAGGGTGCTTGAACTTTTTAAAGAAATCATTTTGTCGAGCGATACAAGGATCTTTTTCTAGCCTTATATTGTTTTTTATATCACTGTATTTTTATTGGATACTAGTATTCATACACCACACTTACTCAAAACCATCATGGCGCCTTGAGCAAAAATGATAAAAGGAAAAAATAATATATATAGGCATAGTGATACTACAACAAATCAAAAAAAAAAAAAACTAGTGCATCAAAAATAACCATATGTGTTTATAATGTAATGGAGCTTTGAATTTCTATCCACAAGTGGCTCATGAGCCATGACTTTTAACCGAGTATGAGTATCTCATCAAATAACTAACCCAATTCCCCCTAGAATCGGAATTCGACACATGTGAGGCGAATTTTTCAGTTTGTTAAGGACTCTAATATAATGGAGCTTTAAGAGGGCTAAATGTTTTTTATATAAAGAGTTTCGAATTTAGAAAAAATTGCTTCCTTGTAAGAGGTATGACGTTCGCTATATCCATGTTTTACTGTACAATATTGTCTCCGATTTATATATTAAACTTTCATCGTTCATTGTGGTCCCATCCCAACCCGGGGGTCATGTTTTAAAAAAGTACATCTACTGTAACATTTGCAATGAAGCTTTTATTCAAGTTACATCTTTTTTGGCCCAGGTGGTTCTTGAAAGGAAGTTTTTGAAATTTTATTCTCATTAATTTTCAATAATTCTCAATAATGTTGTCTAAATTTCCCTTCACTCAAGGATGCTTTGCGGTAAGTAATTTGGATGACATTGGCTGGCTCATCGGTTCTGGAGAAGGGGGTGAAATTGGAAAGGTTACAGCGTCAGACAACGGATACATTTCAATTAAAGTATTCAATGTATAACGACCATATTTTGTACTTAATAAATGAATGGTCCAATATTTCTAATCATGGTAGCATTTTGTAGATGTTATCAAACAAAAATGCTCCACCAAAGGAATTTACAAAATTTTGATTATTGTCCAAATAATTTCACCTTGAATTTTACATTGAAGTCTATGGACAGCGCATGTTTTTATAAGATATTGTAAAAAGTACTTTGAAATTCAAACAAATCTCTTGGTGAAAATATGCATAAACTTCCTCTTTATTAAATTATAAAACAAAATGAATTATTTTCCGCAGAAATTTTGAGAAATCAAAAATTTTCTTCTTTCCATCAAGGAATAACATCAAAAACTTTTAATGTGCAAAATGACCGTCTCTTACATGTTTATATCATTGTAACCCCCCCCCCCCGTACTACAGTGCCGTAATATCTAATTTGCATGGGTTACATAGAGTTGTAACTTTTATGATTCTCTAATCTTCGACTTCTGGAATGTCAATGGTTCTGATTCAGGCATCTTCGGAATACAAATGTTTTTCTCCATTGCATTAAGGATTGAATGTAGAATAACTGAGAGAAAATTAGTATATTGGTTCCAGCATCTTCTCTAGCCAATGGTTTCTAGTCCGTTGACAAAACAGCTAAGTTACTTTGAACAGACGAATTTTGATTGATTAAAGGAGTGTGTTCTTTGCATTGAATTACAATGTTTGGGATCTACATGTAAGATCCACCTAAGAGTCTGATATTCGAAATTCTTTGCGGAGGTCTCATTCTGTTCGATTTATATCTTATTGATTGATCTGTTCTGCGATTTCTACATTAAAAATTCAAAATCTTTCGTCTGCAACTTTCTTGCAAAAATAACAGTATCAGGGTGATTTTGTTGAGACATAATATAAATTAGACATCCGTGACTTTTATCCATCAAACTTCTAACCACCAAATGCTTTCTCAACAAACACTTTGACTGCGTCGTTAATCTGGTTTTATCCCTGATCAACTTCGTGTTTTCTACATCTTAAAAAGAAAACATGAAAAGGGGGTAACGTATTTTATACATCGGGGTTTGTCGTAACCGGCAGATATTATCGTTTCTTCCTCTTTTGTAGTCCTATGGTGGAGGCAGGCAGTTGTCGGAGCCATAAAGCGATAAAATAAAAACCCTGTATACATAATTCAAACAATCTGAAATCAAAAAGACGATTTTACAGCTACGATCATCTGTGATACCTTTATACTGACGGAGAGCAGTCCTTGAGTCAGGCAGACTTCCGCTGACTGAACACTCCCGAGAGAATCCGATTTTTTTTTTTTTGGCCCTTTATAAAAAACTAAGATTTTTTAAATATACATGTATATATATATACAAAGTTGATACCTTATTCGATTAGGAAAATACTCTTGAATAGCAAATTACATACAGTTCCAATGAAAATTAATATACAAATGACTTTGGTTTCAAAGCCAGTAGCTGCAGAACTGTAGCTCTAGGAATAAAATAATATTGATCCATTCGATTTTTTTTCCAGACCAGCGAGCTACAGATCTACAGCTACAAAGCCAGTGGAATGGAAACGGATTTGGTCCACACCTAGATATGTATTTCTAAGTTTTGCAAGTCAAAATATTTAATGCAACTCCAGTCATAGTTTCAAACACATATTAACCTTTCGGGCTAAGAAGAAACTCTTGGATTTGGAGGATAATTAAAAAGAACAAATGTTACTTTAACCCCCTTCTCACTGCATGCACCTTTAGTTGATTAACTTAAAGTTTGATTGGTAAAACATGTTGACGACAACAGAGACAAAAATTGTATGAATTTCTAATAATACGATAGATCAATGTCCTGTTTATTTAGATAAAAAAAATTAAAACGAATGCAGAAACTGTGTTTGATGTTGGTAAACGCGGCGTTAAATTGATTTAAGTAATGGCTTAAAGGAAATTCGAATACTTCTATCTCGGGTTTTATTGCATTGCTATATCAAATAGAGAGACTTTTTATCGATGTAAAATAAGTACATATATAAACCAAACATCAGCTTTTAAAATCTCCCGAGATTTTAGATTGTGATTGATCTTTAAAATAAAAAAAGAGATGAAAAGGACAAATTCGACACAGTCGTTCTGGAGGTATAGTTTTTTTTTTGACAAGACATGGTGTCTTAATTAGCAATCATGGTTATAGGAATGAAATACAAACATGTTATCAAATTGATGGTTAAACTTCACAGTCGTATTTAGTCCTTATGGACTCTCTCTCTCTCTCTCTCTCTCTGTCAAATTAACTCATGGAAAACTTGTTTGATTTTAGATATTCCTCCATCTTTGATGTATAATTCAACAGGTTTAAATTCTATCCATGTTACTCTACTAATTTCTAAATTATAATCAATATATACTATACAGTTAAATAAAACTTGAAGCTTTATAAAGATCAAAACATAAAACTACCATATGTCATTAAAAAGAAATATCTAGTTTCAAACATGTGAGAGAATAAAGAACGAGGCCGGATAAATGTAGAATAAGTCAGCTGCTTCAGCTGTCAAATTTATTTATAAATTTTAGATGAAATCTCTTTTGAAGTGCCCAGACGTTATTGATTTTAATTCCAAAGAACAATCAGTATGATAACAGCGTATATGCCACTTTTTCAATGCATAATAAACAAGGATGGTATTTATCATACATATTTAGGAGTCGCTTCACAAAAAAAAAGGGGGGGGTGTAGAATTTGAGTTAGAGAAAAAAAATCGACCTTCCTCGATAAATAGATAATAAATAATCTTATTTAAGTCGTTTTAATGGTTCCCATGTTTTTGTGATATCTACTTTTTTTATAATCTAATCAATATTTTATTGTGTAAAAACTCTTTACTTTGGACACCAGACAAGATGTCTATATATGTCCTCTCCAAAAGGTCAAGGTTACATGTGCTTAAAATTAACAGAATATTACCCTTTGGTGTCAAAAGTTTTGTAACCAAAAAAAAATTTTCATTTTCTGATTATGAAAGCATTGGTGAACAAAAGCTGTCACTCAAAGTATTATACATTAAATCTTACTGTATATTCAATTATTTATCAGATTCTCGACAAATGCAGAATAAAAAAGATGAAAATAACGATCAATGACCAATCTCGATATTCTTATATAAAAAGTATAATTTTGAGATCAGGGACCCCTAAAAACTCCCAAGGGTATCAGGTGTTTAGGAGGATAATATAAACATACCCTGCATGTCGACCGGTCAACCGGTTACAACCTGTCAACCGGTTACATATGTGTTACCTATGCCGTAAACTCTTTGTATGTATTAATCAGGTGGACAGAGCAAATTAGTTAGCATAAAAAGAGACTTATAACAGACAATCATATAAAACCCGTCGTTCAAAAAAAAGCTGAATTTTAGTTGTATTTGCGTAAGGGGTCATTATAACGACCCTAGAAGTGTTGAACTACTGCCTTTCGACAAGTTTGTTGAAATCCCTGTAAAATCAACTTATTTATCAATAACCTGTTTCGGCTGCACAACAAATGAAAAGGATAGTGCCTTTCAAACCACCACGTCAGCCACTTTTAAATACAAACCGCTGTCTTGTGATGTCTATGTGGAGGCGGAGAGAAGGGGGGATGTAGGGAAGGTACCTACCTAAACACATGGTGTCCTGCTCATCTGTACACTCCATTACTGTGAATTGATTAGGCCTGCAGACGGAACAACGTCTACACTGCGCGGTGGCGCTCTTGACGTCGGAGAAAGTACCATTCTCGCATTTCCTGCATATGGAGTTAGAGTCAGTACTACAGGGTACCATGACACCGGAACCGTACGGACACAAGTCACATAGCTGGCATTTCTTTACTTCTTCTACAAAATAGAAGTCTAATGGACACCCACAAACGGTATCGTGTGTGGTATTGCACGGCGAAATTTCTCGTTCCATTTCCCGGCAAGTTTTACATTTCTTACAGGGTAATGTGTCGTATTTTGATGAAGAAAACGTTTTTCTGTTTTCACAGGGCTGACATTTTGTATCTGTTTCGTTTGTACACTTCTCGATTTCTCCATGGCCTGGTGGACATAAGCTGCAGCATTTTGAGATGTCGCTGGAAGAGTTCGATGTGCAATCCTCGTAAGAAAGGCTTCCCATGATGCATATCTGTCAAATTGATTTAGATAGATATTAGCGACTTGGAATGGAGAGGGACATTCATTTCATTAAAAAATGTGAGTTAGGGGACTTGGAATTAAAAAAGGTCGAAAACGTATGCATAACAGAGAGGTGGAAATTAGAATGCTTTACACATAGAGAGAGAGAGAGAGAGAGAGAGAGAGGGAGAGAGAGAGAGAGAGATGTACATATGTATGTAAATGAAATAATAAATCACCTTTTGATGTGACTTTTAACTCTAAATTTAATCAAATGAAAAACTAAAATTGACTTTCGTCACTGTGTATTATATAAAGGTATTGGACATTCTTCTCATGATTTAACTTGCACTAAGTTTTGAAATTTGAAAAATTGCAGCATTGAATAAAAAAAAAAACAAAGACTTCTCATATCCAAAGCAAATAAAAACATTAACCGCATTTAAACGGCCTCATGGGTGGTTGACCATAAGTATATATTCCAAAAAAACTTCCTAACATGAAACACGCCGATAAAAAGAGGGGAAAAGAAAATTACTTTATTGATAGGCATTTAATTTTTAATTTCTCATGGAATTTCTTCTTTTGTTGAAATTAATATTTCATCACGCAACATGAAACATCGCAAGAGGCTGGCGTGCATAATTATCACCTTTCATTAGCTCTTCTTCCAACACTGTGATCGGGAAAGCATAGTAAAGGTATCCCAGGTGTAATGTTTCTAATTTAACATCAAAGGCAACCGCTCAGGTAAATTATACAACACACAAGGATCGCAAAACAATTGATCAATATTTACTTTGTAGCGGAGGCACATTTTTCTTTCGCTGAAAGAGTTGAGATATAAAGTTCGTTCGATCTATAGTGCTCGTCTGTCATCGCGTTTGGTTAGAAGTTGTGATGCACCGGCATGATTAACACTATATAGATTTATCTATCATTTTTTCTATGTGTGATTATCATTGAGTTCTCATCATCAAAAGTACCCTAATCAGAATATGGGAAATAAAACCAAGTTAAGCCCGGATCTGAGAAAAACGATTTCCATTCTAGGTCTTAGCCACAAAATTATGAGAACTATATAGCTTCATGTAGTCATCTTTAAATTGAATACGGGAAGTTACTTGTTAAGGTTACAAATGTTGCTAATGCATTATGTAATAATATCGAATAAAATTATACCCCTATCGAACTAGCAACAGGGAAAAAAGTTTACTTCGTTTAATTTTTATAATTTTGCCCCCCCCCCCCCCTGCCATTATAAGAAACCGTACTTTCCTCAATTCTTTCATTTTTTTTTCTTAATTTGAAATTTTAAAAAAAAATCCTCGTTGAATCCACCCATCCTTTTCATCGCTCGCCCTTTATTGGTTTCTTGAAGTTTCTGATTTAGATGTAAGTTGTGGAGAAAATTTACATACAGTTACACACAATCGCGAAGCTAGACACACCTACATCTTCGGAAAATAAAAGAGCAGAGGAAATTAAATGGTCAAGTTTTATGAGAATTGTCTTATTTAATGGCCATTATTGACTACAAGTAGAAAAGCCCGTGATTGGTAAACATTCTCTTAAAATGTGCTGCTATAAACATAGGTGGCGGATCAAGCATTTTGTTTTTAATTTATTTATTTTATTAAGCAATAACAAAAATTAAGCAAATATTACGCATTAAAATTATTATACTTACGATATTATTCATATAATTTACATTTATATTCATATTTTAAAAGTTTTTGCAGAGAGAGAGAGAGAGAGAGAGAGAGAGAGAGAGAGAGAGAGAGAGAGAGAGAGTTGAATAACCGTATAAAAATTAGAAAATTTAAGATTCAAAATATATATTTGTTAAAAATGAAGGTCTAACCACAAAAAGTTGAATATATAAAAATAATGTAATAAAACCTTACCACAATGGTTAGAAGGATGATAAGCTTGCGTCCCATGTCTAAGATGCGATCAGCCACTACACGATGTTCACTGCAGCTCTCACACTATAATATGATCTGATCAATTCTGCACGCGTTTGACGGTATAATTCAACTAGGTGACAAATTTAATTCTAATTTACAAAATACCTCGATGTAAAGAGATCAAAACTACATAATATATCCAGCGGCAATTAAGATATCGTAAGATGAATAAACGTGTGAAATCCTTTTCTTCGGGTCAAAAGTTAAGAGTTAATTGCATTAGGGGTAGTGTAAATTATATCTGTTGATTTTCATACGTATAAAAGTGATACGCACCCCTTTCTTCTATCGGAATCCCGACAAAATTCAAACTTTGACAATTATCAAGTATATCTGATTTGAAACAAAGGCAGTAAAAGAAATGAACGGGTGTGACTGCCAGATGTCCCACCATTATCCGTGCCCTGGGGAATAATTAATAAATCCGACGAGTTTACACACCGATAAAAATTCCATCTAAGTTTCTGAGCAAGGTATTAAAACTTTGCGCAAATGCGAGATTTTTTTTTAATGTGTGTAAGTCAGAGAGGGGGGTTTATAAATAAATAGACATCACAAACACGCAATAGGGCCCTTACGCGTAATTACAGGTTGCTTATAATATCCAATGCATTTTTGTCCCTCAGAACTTCTACAGCGCAATGTTGTGTGATCGTTTTCCGCTTGCAGAGTCAAAGAATTTTTCTCACTGCCATAAAAACCAACTCCAAAGCTATCTCTCCAATTGAATCGTACACGTTAATAAACAGACACGGTTAAGTTCACAAGACAAATTAAATGCCACCATCTTTAACATTTATTTTATTTCGATATAATTTTTGTCCTGTTCTTCACAAGTGGTTGAATCCTATTAACTTTTTTCCCCTTTTCTAAATCTCCTGTTTGCCAAGTTAAAATGACATAAAACGGAGAGAGAGAGAGAGAGAGAGAGAGAGAGAGAGAGAGAGATCCTAACAGATGAATGTATATATTTCAGAATTATCCTTTTTGATCCACCTATCGTATATAAAATACCTTTCCATGTCAGTTTAAAAGTTTGAATTGTTTTTAAAAAAAAAATAGTCTATAAAAGTATTTAAAGAAACAATTTTAGCACCTTTTTATTTATTTATTTTTTTCATAATTTGAAGGAAATTTCAGATTGGATAATAATCAGAACAATACGCCAGGTGCCAATGTAAACTGCAAGACGTGAAAGTGGGGTTTTAACTTTAATGTGAAAATAAAATTTATGCCATCACCTTTTAACTGTGGATTAATTTTATATGACAATTTATCTTTCTTGGTGCAATAAATGGATGGTTTTAATATAACTAGCGTTTTGCAGATATATCAAAATCAATTCATCTTCATTTTCAAAAAGAAATACACTGGGTATGACATTGGCAATGGTAGTTATTTTAAATTACATGCAAGTTACTATGAGCTTTACCAGTACTTAAAAACATTTCCCCCGACTTAAAAAAGAATTTTTTTCCTCACACATTTGTTACCTGAAATTGTTTGGACTCTTATTTCCCTTACATATGAAGAGAGAGAGAGAGAGAGAGAGAGAGAGCACTTGGCATGTATTTTATTCTCTTTGGGGCGAATTATTAGCTATTTAAAAATTTGGAGAATTCAACGCTCACTGAACGAAAGATTTAAACACATAATAAATGTTATAAAATCTTTATGTATTTTTTTATATACAGTACATACACATAATTCAAATGGAAATTAATTTTCAAAATGCTCAAAAGAATGGAGGTGTACAAGGCTAGGACAATCCCCCGCTCTGAGAAAAGACATTTCTAAATTCTAAAATTTATCTTTTTCAAAATTATATGGTTTATATCATATTTTACACATTCTTTTATTTCATTGTTTAAATATTTTATTGATAATTTATTTTTCACTCATGTTTTTAAGATATGTGAAAACAAAAAAGAAAAAGCTTCACGTATGATTCGATCTCTCTCCATAGAGCAGAGTTTGGTCCAAGACCCACCGCTTTAACCGCTGCGCTACGAAGTATGCATTAGCGATGTCTGTCAGTGTGAATTAAATGAACGGGTTTGAAGAAGCATACATTTTTCAGAAATTTTTGATTTTCATATAGAAGTGGTTCAGATTCCATTTTTTGGACAAATGAAATAGATTTCACATTTACGTTTCCATCATGTAAGCTTTAACGAAGAATGGAGACTTGACCCAATCATGTTCAAAATTCATTTTTTATAGCTCTAGTAAACCCATTTTCTACTAAATGTGCTTATCTGTCAACTTTGAAATAAAGATTATCAAATGGTAAGACGTTCATTAAATAAAATAATAAAATGTTTTGAAGATGACATTACTGAGAACATGATTTTAGAAAAATATAACTTTTCTGTGAATTTTGAAAATTGAGAAACATTTTGTCTCAGAGCGGGGGATTGTCCACGCCTTGTATGCCCTCTTTCTTTCAGCATAGTAGTAAATTGCAGGGTAAAATTTAACAGACATTGTCTTTTGAATTTAAACATTTTATTAAAGGAACAGTTGTCATGCATCCAATTGAGAGTTAATTTTCTCTCTTATAAGAGCTGGGCTCTATGAACCTTATAGTCGTCTTGTAAAACACACTTATAGTGGACATGCTTATAATGAATGGACACTTATAGCAAAGTTATTTTTATTCTGCCTGACCCTGGCACTTCATTAAAAATCATCAAATTTAAATTGCCTTATTTTATTATTTTTCTACATCTTTCAAAAAAATTCAAAAAAAGAAACCCAACATTTTATAATTTTTTATATGATATAAAAATAGACTTCAACAAATAACAATACATTTCAAAATTGTAAGTATACATAATTTTGAATGTTTAAGTTTTTCTTTCTCACAGCCTTTCATAATTTAATCATTTAGCACGATTGTTTAGATGTTTCACAAAAATTCCCACTATATACACAAATGAATGTAGTTCTTAATTCACTGTATATTGAGGTTCCACATAAACACATGTATAGGCATTGTAAAAGCTGCTCTAATAACTAGCATTTATCAAAGTGGACTTTCCTGCGCAGGGTAAACTGGGGTGCTGGGACCTGCTTATACAGTGCTCCTTGTTCATCACTGTAATGAAGATTGCTCACTGCATTATTAACTTCTGTCAAAATGGACATCAGATCAGAACTCCTGAAAATAAAAACAATGTATACATATATTTCAGAAACAAAAATGATAATGTAAGAAAATTGAAGCCAATGTTTTTCAAAGCAGCCATGTTTTTTTTTCTCAATGACCAGTTCAATTTCTATAATAATCAACAGCAGTAGTTAAATGTATGTCCATAAAAACAAGAACTTTTCTTAGGCTCAAAGAAATGTATATCTTTGAATCGATAAAACCTAGCACTTGTGATCTAGCTGAAGAAAGCATCAAATTCATTATTCTTAAACACTAATTAATAAATCAATTGTCAGATATCTTATAATTTTATTTGCATTATTCTTCAGAAACTGTATCATGCATTAGACTGCATCAAAATCACAATGTTTCACGATTCATAAGTATGCAACCCTCCAGCATTTTGAATTGTAACAAGTTTTAACTTTAACAGAAGATTATGTAACAAATGCAATCTATATTTTCTACCTTTGACCAAGAGCATGTTTCTTCAATTTCTCCACTAGTATGTTGATATAGAAGGATCCTGCCGACCTACTTCGATAGGACACATAACCCGGGACCGTGGCGTACCCCAACAGGAAGTCAGACTCATCGGGGATCACACTGTGGGGAGGGGCAGGACTGGCCCCCTCGGGGGGTTCCTCGGGTCTGGGGTGTTCATACTGTGTGTCTGTCTGTATACCTGGACTAACAATTCTTGTGGTTCTTGTGTTATGCAAACCTGTAAAAGTGCATAAAAATTGCATTATGTTTCAAAATTCAATACGAGTAACAAATATGATACCACAAAATAAGAAATAATAATATTTATAAAGCAAAACTAATTTTCCCTAGTGTTTGAGTTATTGGAAGAGAAAAGGGATAAGACTGTTTTAAAATTGCAAGACCTGAATATGTGAAAATAGGATATTCTAGCTGTCTCTGAAAAAAAAAAAAACGTTGGGACTGAAATCCTACTTTGACAAATCCCCGGTATTCAAGATGTATGAGATACCAAAGTTCAACTGTAGATCCCTACCATATGACCACAAAAAAAATTTAATCTCCCATTATTCTTACCTGACTGATGAACAAGCCCTTGGCATGCTTGAAAAAAGAAGAGTTTTGGTTTATCGGCCAGTGTGGGGCACTTAGAGGCAGTAAAATAGGAGGTTATATCTCGGATGGGAACACTCTGGCTGTCTGAACCATAAACGGCTCCTGTTGTTCCATGGGAGAGAATGCACACAACTAGGCTGTCAAATTGGCTGTGATCTTTTCTTGAATAATCCTGGCAGACTTTCCTGATTTCTTCACAAGTGCGATTCCTGAATATCTGAACGTCAAATTCCAAGAAGTTTCCAAAAGTTTCTTCGAGTTTCTCTGTTCAACATTAAAATTTTTAAATAAAATTATCTACTACTGTTTCTGCAGAACTGTAGCTCTCTGAGAAAACTTGGACAGATAAACCGAAGCTATAGCTTCATGCATTGTAAAAGCTTTTGATTTACAAAACTTTTGTGCAATTTTTCCCATATGTGTCTGTCTTTAACACCCTGGCATACAAAACAAACTATAGACAGGGTTTTTTTATATTTACATTTATACGTGGATGCCCCCATAAATGAAAAATGCTTTCTGATAGAATTGAAATAGAGGAAGTATTCCATCTTATTTAAATCCCATAGTCCCCACACATGTACATGCCCATAAGAAACAGAGACAATTACAGGTGATTGCCATGCAAACTTAGGCACTTAACCTTTCAATGGTGAAATTTGTAAATATTAAGGAATCTACAAATTTAATTTTCAAAGAAATATCACAGGGAAAACAGTTGACATGAGAAAAGGCCCTTATCTTTTGACGTCACAATGGGCAGAAAATAACGTCAAACTTGAAATATATTGTACAGTAATCTTTAATGTGCCATTATTTTACTTAAATAAAGTTGATATAAGAAAGGCTTGCCTTCATCTATATCAGTTCCTGCTCTCTCTCTCAGGTCTGTCTGTCCGTGGAAGATTTTATTATTGATAATGATACAGTAACCTGTTATAGAAAAGAACAAGATTCAATGCAAAATTCAATGCAGTTACATTATTTTTTTGGCCTGATATATAAATTTAATTTCACTATTTTCAGGATTTTAGAATTTTCTGCAAACTTGAAACCATTGTGATTATTATTTCACTTCATTTTTACCTAAAAACAGGCATAGCACCTGAATATTTATAAACGATTCACCGTGAAATTAAAACCACCGTGAAAGGTAACTTTCTAACAAACCATGAAATTTTAGACATGTAAAATTAAAGACGTCTACAGTTCATTTAATTCTTTTTTAAGTTTAATGATTTTTGTTGTTGGTGCATTAACACAATTAAGGGAGGTAACTCCTGTAGTTTTCGAATGTCTCTAGAAACATCAAAAAGTTTTTGACCTTTCTCAAAATCTAATGGTCCAGGATTATTTCACATTTACATGGAGATATACCATAGATAAAGGTACATGAACATAAAAGTGAATAAGACTGATAAATTCACAAATGTTGTAGCTCCCTTAGCAGTTATCATATACTCTGCTATACATGTACTCCTAATTTCCAATACTAATCAATAGACTAATGTTTTGTTCTTTTTTTGTAGCCCATTGTCTTACAAACACATTTTTATATTTATCAATCTTTAGGTCCTACGTGTTCTTTGATTTGGATGTTTTCTTTTTATATTTTTGCATATATAGATAAACTTTGTTATCTAAAACCCAATACATGTAGATCTAAGAAAAAATTCAAGATTTCCAAGGATTCTAGATGATAATCAAGGTAAAATGGTTATACAATTGAACACTGTATACAGGTTTATTCTTGCCTGATGTTATTTTTGCCCTTTTACACTTGCTAACAATTCTTATAAGTTATACTTATATATCATTTGCAGATTCACATTTATTTTTTTCTCTACCTCAGTTCACACCAAAGACATAAGAATGGATCCTCTGTGCAATAAAGTCAAGCAGCCATACTTTTATCATGGGTGTACTAAATCTAACCTCTGGGCTTTGCTGTCATTTTGTAGTGACTAAAACTGTCCAATGAGTCTTGGTCTTCCTGGGGCGACTGGACAACTGACCCTTGCCTTGACAACAATGTATCCATGGCATCTTGTGCAGGAGGGTTCATGGAGGACAGAGATGGATAGGCAGCCATTTGTGGACCAGCTCCCTCTAACAGACATGTACAGACATGTGGTCAGAAATTCAATTTTCAAATATATGTTCAGAGCAGAGAATTCAAACTAGCATTCAATAATGTAAGCTCTATGTATCTAACTTCATTGAGGCTGTAAAGAAGAAATACACTTTCTAAAAGAGAAATTATTTTCATCAACATTTTTGTTCTCAAGACTAAAATGAACCTGCCTTGTAAATGTATTACCATGTGGCAAACAATAACTACATGTATAGTGCACTCTCGTGTACAACACAAAACATTGTTACATGTCTGTACAGGCATACTTTAAGCATTTACTGCACAAGGGCACATAAGCTACCTGACTGAGCAATGAGGTTCTGTGGTGGTTCCTGGTGTTCCTGTGGCACCACTGGGGTGGTGTCTGGGTGGTTGTTTACATGTAAATTCAACTTCATCCCTGGTACTTCATCAGATGGACAGGCAACTGCAAAAAATCAAACAATTTTATATGTGTTAAGTCTTAATAAAAAAAAGCTTTTAGATTCTTGATTTCTCTTCATGTATGTTCAAAAACATGAAAATGTAGAGGCTTGTCTATTACAGTTGAAAACTGTACAGGGTTTTCTCACCTAGTAAGGAAGACTACTACCTTCTATCCGCTATTCTTAAATATCAGTGAGGAATTTTTGGTCATGTAACTATGAAACAAGCTATATGTTTCAAATAAAATAACAGACTTAAATTTTTTCAATTGCTGAAATTTGCATTAAAACTTGTGATAATCAGTCTGCTAACCAATTCATGTTCTCACAATTTTACATCTACCTGTCGATTGTGATATTAAGAATGCACATATTAAGGAATCTACAGTACATGTTTCATATCCTTTTCCTCTTCAAAAGGTACAAAAATTGTCATATACCGGTACATGTAGTACAACTGTACTCTGAATTGTCATACATGTAATACTAAGGCCTTATCTATTTTTATGCTGCTTAATAAATGTAGTACTTGTACCTAAATTTTTGTTTTTGTACTTGTAGAGAAGATCTAATAATTCTTCATCTCCAGTTGTTTCAATGAGTTGTTCCATTGTTTTGACTTGAATTGGGGTCAGTAGCTCTTCTTTTTCCAGGACGTTAAACAAACTTAAACATGTTGTCACTTTATTCAGCATTTTCTTGGTCATCTGCAGAGTTGTCCGTGAGTAAAATTTCATGGCTTCAAATTCCTCATTGCCACAGTCCTCAGAAATTTCAAAAAGTAAAACCCTGTATAAAACAAAAAAATTAATTATTATCAAGGGAAAAATTGTTTCCTGTCTGAGTCTGATATTGGCAAAATTGTATGCAAGGTATTTAACAACTCTTATTATTTCTAATGAAACCTTATTCTAACCATTAAATTGCTGTTTATGTAGTGTTAAAACAAGGCTTTGTTCATGTAACTGTCATTAATGTAGAATGGAACTTAAGTATCCCAAACAACAGTATCTCATGCATATGGACAAATAAATGTGGGATGGAAGTCCAAACTATATATTTTACGTTAAAAATATTTTTGCCTCAATATTTTGAATGTTTTAATATTTTTGACAGCTAGTATACCTGTATATGTAACATACAAAAATATGGAATCAGGATACAATGATCCTAGTGTAACAGGAAAGGAAGAAATGTATGGTTGGACAGGGAATCAAACCCATGACCTCTGATTAACTAGTCAGGTGCTCAACCGACTGAGCTACCCATGCTGATATCCACTGCCCAAACCATATTTTCTCTTTTCCTGTTACAAAAGCATATGTCCCACTGGAAGAGTTCATCCTGAAGATTGAAGCATAAGGATAAACCAACCAGATGATAGAGGCAAAATATGAATTAGTTGACAGATTTACCTAAATTCAGTTAGCTGACTAGGTCCGTCAACTTTTATCTTCTTCTCAAGCCTTTGTGGATCTCCACCTAGTTTTCTTATTAAATCTTTTCTCTGCATGTAGTGGAAACATTCTTGTAAAAATTTGGAGTCTTCCTCTTTGAGCTTCCCTTTTTGTTCTAAATTAGCAAACACATCCAGACTCCTCCTACATTTATCAAGAACACTGAATGGAACAATGTCTTTACAAAGAAACTTTAAAAGTTCCAGGTCACTAGAATCCAGATGGGCATCAATATCCAGTAATGTTGCTCGGAAATCACCAGATTGTGGCATCTTAGATCGTTCTCAGTCTTTGCTTTACGTAGTTTTTAGATGTCTTACAGGTAAAGGATGATACATGCAAAAAGACTAAACTCTAAAAGGATAAAATATATAAAGCCATTAATGGTAAAATTTAATTTAATCCACACAGTGAATTTAGCATGTTTAGTGAAATATTCAATATTCAACATATTGAAATTTTGAGTAAAGTCATGCTTTTAAAGATTCAGCTCATGAAGAAAAAAATTCATTGATTAGGTTGTGATTATATTCTCCAAAAGGGGTGTAAAATTATCTAATTATTTTCATTTTACTCCCAACTGTTGAAAGTGAAAGTAGTGAAAATATTTCAGTATACAAATTGATTTGAGGCGTATCAAAAATGTATTACACGTATAGAATAAACATGACATAATTCAAATACTTCTGATATAAACTAGTCGTTTACTCATTACCAGGGAGACGACATATTTATTTAATGTGTTTACCAATAACATTAACAGGCCTAATCCCTTATGTTTACATTTTTTAATGACGTCATATGATTCGATGTCAAGTTGTACAATCTTATTTCATTTTCTTTCAAAAATGGAAGCGAACCCTTTATATACAACATAGACGTGATTCATATAAACGTGTGAAGATTATAGTTAGTTTTCATTACTTTTGATTTTTTTAAATCAATTAAATGCAACGGAAAATCAATTCTTTTCTCTAAAATGTAACCGAGTTAACGTACGGGTTAATAAAAAGTTACATTATAAATATTCATTACGTATTTTCCCATATTTCAGTATTTGGCTTGAAAGGGATTTCGCAATATTTAAAGTTGGAAATACATTTATTTAAAGAATGAAAGGAAGGCTTTGTTAATTGCACAAGTTAAGCGAAGAGAAGACATCATGAAGATAAAAATTGTAATATGTTTTGCTGTCATTCTGCTCTGTAAGTATTTCATGTGCAGTTTTGGACACGCTGAAGCCTGAACTCACCGCTTTCTTTCGATAGATAGAGTCACTAGTTACCGGATCAGTTTAATCCATTTAATACACATGATCAGAGAGAGTAATTAGCCAATGAAGACATAAATAAATCCATTTCAGTTGTATAACTTGCCCACCAGCTGCCCAAGTACTTTCTCTAAAATAAGTAATATTAAACCTTAAACTTTGAATAAAATTCTCTTCTGTGTTAAATATATTCAAATGAATTGAAATGTTGTTTTATCTAGGATTTGAAAATATCCATGATAATTTATTAAATTACTGACTAAAATTATAATTTTGGGGTTAATTATCATGGTCGCAGCAGCGGCCGATCTATTTTTGATTGTGTTAAAATTAGAAAGCTAGTGCACATGTATATGTGGAAATAAGATGTTATTATTTTTATTTGTTCAGTAAAATAATTCTCAAATCAAATCAAATGAAAATGTGTATAAAATCATGAGTAAAATATTTTAAAAGCCTGCTTTAAAATAAGTTTTAATCATTGTTATTATGTTTCAATTTCAATTATTTATCATTTCATATCAGATAATTGATAAGTAGGTACTCTCCATCCTGGGAATGTGTAAGATGCTTAAGAAAATCGTCATGATTTTCCGGATAATAATGACATATGTTAAAAGACCATGGACGGTGAATAAAAAATGGAAAAGTTGTTGAACTAGTAAAAAATTGTAAGAATATGCTACAGCTGAGAGTGACACAAAGATTATTTTTCTACTTTTTGCATCACGTCATGCAGCATAGCCTACTCTGCAGAAAACATACAGGCATTATCAGGTGACAAAAATCCAGGGTATCAGCACGTGGTTCATCTTGAGAGTCCTACATCTTCATTTTGATGAATAATTTATCACATTATTCATTGAATAGATTTTTTTACATTGATAAATCCATTGTATGAGCAAATGCACTAAAATTTCTATTTAATTTATTTATTTTGCTTTGAAGAGGGTCTGAAATAAAAATAATCTTGCATGCATAGATGCTTTAATTTAGTTTTAAAATTGTGAAAGTACTTTTTTGAAATTGCTAGATTTGTTAGCGACCAATATGATGCTTTGCATCAACTTTACTTGTTGAAATATTTTGTTAGATATGTTGGTATAACTAGAAAAGCTGCATCATATATCCTCTAATTAATTTCTTTGAAGACAAATAAAATAAAGTTTTTTTGTTTTCTGATGATTTTTCAGTGATAGCCTTGACTGATGCCAGAGGGGGTCGAGGAGGCAGGGGGGGAAGGTTTTCTTCTCGCAGCAGGTTTTCCTCCCGTTCATCATCTAGATATGTCTCCAAGTTTTCAGGAAACAGGTTATCTTCCAAAAGCAGTTTGAGGACAGCCATATTGTTAGGTTCAGTTTATGGTGCCACAAGATGGAAGAGACGGGCTAGCTATAGGTCAAAAGGAAGTTGTAAGTAATTCATCCAGTATCAGGCAGCAGTTTTATGAGACTAGCAAGCATTTGTTTGTTATATATAATTGCTTTATAAATTCATTGATTTCAATTGATGATAAATACAAAGCCCAAACTGCCTTTGATGATATAATTTATTTTTTATTCTTATTTTGATAAAATCAAATACAAGTATGCAGCGAATTTTTCTTAGCCATTGGGAATGGGTTCGATACCAAATGCAAACCAGAATTTTCTGTCATGTCAACAAATGAAATGTATTTTGCATTTATGATGTTTATTCAATACCTACCTATTAATTCACATTGTAAGGAATAATCAACAAGTAGTAAGTGTTTTACATATTAATGCCCCTTGTTTTCATGTTTTTAATTTGTCAAAAATCTAAGACACTAAGCATAACTACATGTACGCTGTCAATAACATGTGTCCAGCCATTACTAAAACTGAACTCTGCTTTAAGTTAAACATTTTAAGTTATACAAAAATTCATATTAAAAAGAATTATGTTGTCATCATAGGCTGTTCATCAGAAGTTGAATCGGGATTTTTTCTGTAAATTATGAATAATTAACGTTCTTTAGCATTGGGTACCGTTTACCGGTACCAGTTATGTAAGGAAATAAACCCTAGTACTAAATCTAATTAAAACTTAAATGCAGTGAATACAATTTAAGGTTAATTGATAAGCTTATATAACTGATTGCAAAGTGGATTTTATTTTTGAAAAAAAACTTAACACAGGAGGAAATATAAGTCTCAGATTTTAAATCTTAATTAATTGATTCTTATCATGGAAATTTTCCTTTTTAGTGCCAGAAGTCTGCTACAATGACAGATATGATAAGAATGCATGGGGCAATGTTTCATATGTGGGGCGGTTTATTTGCCCGACAGACGATAGTATGGGGGACGACTACACCTACTGCTGTGGTGACGAGGGGCAACAGTACTGCTGTACATACTGGGATGAGTAAGTGAAATAGATTAATTAATAGACTGAATTGTTATAATTCAAGTGTGTAGTTGAAGTGTTACCACTGTTTGAAATCTGTCCCTGACTCAATGATGTTCTTGATTTCTGGAAATATTAAAACTATTATAATAGCAGGAGTATTGTATTAACCAGCCAATGTTTGTTGTTGTAAAATTTTTGTTTTAAAAGAAATATTTTTTCTCTCCTAGTGGATTTTAGAAAGTGATAATTGCACATAGGTCCATATTTAATTGTTAATTTATTATTATAACTAACAGGAATATTGTATTATCCAACTGATCTTTGAAGTTTAAGGAAAAGATTTATATCCTGCTTTTACCATGCAATGACATTCACATAGACCTCGTAATTTTCAACAAATATTTTAGCTTATGTCATTTGAATTAATATATTTTATTTGTTTACAGTGGAGGAAGAGTGGCTGGGGTCGTAATTGGAATAATTGTGGCAGCGGGGATTATTTTCATTGGTTGTTATTGTTGTATCAAGAGACGCAAGCACAGTCAAGGTTCAGTTGTTCGCAGCCCTCCAAAAACCAATTACCAACCAGCAGGTAAATAAATGGAAATATTTACATGTAACCAATGCATGTTTAATGTATTCATGTGTGGTGGTTTTCAGGGATGGGGTAATTGAATAAAGTAATTGTAATTGAGTGTAATTAATTACATTTTTAAAGTAATTAGAAGTAATTTGTATTTGAGTGAGCTTTCAATTACAAGTAATTGAATGTATTTAAATACATTTCAAAAAAGGTCATGTATTTTCAATTACTTTTCAATTACATTTCAATTACTTTCATCAAAATAAAAGTTTATAAAAAGTGTTTATACTGATACACAGTTTTTACACTAGTGGATATATACTACCTATTCCCACTTTTTGAAAATCTCAATTCTACCTATTCCCACTTGAAAGTAACAATAGATGGTTTAGATAGTTAATTTGTTTTTACAGTAATTATAGACTAACTACATCCCCTTTAAGATTTACATGTGCATATATTCTATACATTTTAAGACAGAAAATACTGAATAGATTTGTTAGAAATTTTTATTCAAAAATATGGATTCAAGAAAGTAACAAACTCCTTGTCATACACCATGCTGGTGTAGCATGGGCTTGTGTTTGTACAATAATTAAATGTCATAGTGTTTAATTTAATTTGTTTATACAGTGTGTCACACTTCCCAAGTCATTATAGGTAAAGGTCTGAATTGGTCCAGGTGCGAAACCCTGTCATATCCAAGAACAAAAACACCGAATAAAAATTCACTATTGAAACAGTCTTCTTTTTACAAAAAATCTTTCTTTTTTTTTAAATAAAAACTCTAGTAATTGAAATGTATTTAATTACATTTGCCAAAGTAATTGAAAGTAATTAATTACATTTGAAAAAATCAATGTAATTGTAATTGCAAGTAATTAACAAAATTATCAATGTATTTGAAAGTAATTAATTACATTTGAAAGTAATTGACCCCAAGTCTGGTGGTTTTATTCATCCTTGGGTGATTATAAGCTTACACACTGCTCTTCAATTCAGTTATTGACAACACCATCATACACTCAACGGCAAATAAGTCATGGATGCAACAATAGGATGATAATTGTGCAGGATCTTAAATATAGGACCTGTTTGAGGTTAAACAGAAATGAACTCATTTTTGGGTTTAAAAATTTCCAGCTTAACCATTTAGCTGTCTGAGGTTTGGAGAGACTTCACTGACTAAAATATAATCTGCTATTCACACAATCTGCCCCTTGTGTTCCATTGCACCTGCTTGATATTGACATGGTTTAGAATATTAAGGTTCATTGACATTCTGAGAAGAGGAATAACTTTTACAGAAATAAACAGCATGATAAACACATCTTTCTATTTTAAAATTCTTAAGTTCAAAGGTCTTTTTTTTTTTGTCAAATTCTGCAAATGCATGGTTTGCTGAATTTGTGTATATTTTTTAAAAATGATGAAATCAATTTGATTTCTTTTTTAGCTCACCTGAGCCGAAGGCGCAAGTGAGCTTTTCTGATCACATTTTGTCCGTCGTCCGTCCGTCTGTCTGTCCGTCTGTAAACTTTTCACATTGTCGACTTCTTCTCAAGAACCACTGGGCCAATTTTGACCAAACTTGGTACAAAGCATCCTTGGGTGAAGGGAAATTTAAATTGTGAAAATAAAGGGCCAAGTCCCCTCGCAAGGGGAGATAATCAAGTAAAGACAAAAATAGGGTGGAGTCATTAAAAAATCTTCTTCTCAAGAACCACTGGGCCAGAAAAGCTGAAACTTATGTGGAAGCATCCTTAGGTAGTTCAGATTTTAAATTGTTAAAATCATGCCCCCCGGGGGTTGGGCGGGGCCACAATGGGGAATCAAAGTTGTACATAGAAATATATAAGAACAATCTTTAAAAATCTTCTTCTCAAGAACCACTGGGCCAGAAAAGCTGAAACTTACATGGAAGCATCCTAGGGTAGTGCGGATTCTAAATTATTCAAATCATTCCCCTCCGGGGGTTGGGCAGGGCCACAATGGGGAATCAAAGTTGTACATAGAAATATATAGGAAAAATCTTTGAAAATCTTCTACTCAAGAACCACTGGGCCAGAATAGCTGAAACTTATTTGGAAGCATCCCGGGGTAGTGTAGATTCTAAATTGTTCTAATCATGACCCCCAGGGGTAGGACGTGGGCCACAATGGGGAATCAAAGATTTACAATGTTGAATCAAAGCATCCTATGGTAGTATAGATTTCAATTTTTTTAAATTATGATAAGTGGGGTAAAGTGAGGTCACAATATGTATTACAAGGGGGAAATCTGGTAAAAAAAGGAATGTTCAAGGCTTCTCAGGTGAGCGATATGGCCCATGGGCCTCTTGTTGTTTTTTTTTTTTGAAAAAAAAAAATGAAAATTTTAAACGAGTTAACAGAGCTTGAGAAAATGAACCTTAATATTAACAGAGTGTAATTGTTAAAGATGTCCAGTTTTTGTTGTAAATGACTGCATGCATGTGTACTAATTGTTTCAGATTATCAAGATCAGAGTGAACCACTCAGATCCCCTTATAATCATGACAATGGTAAGTATATATAAGTAGTAAATATTATGTTTGGAGAGTGTTTGGGTTGTTTTCAGGGTAGTCATTTATTGGATGGTATTTATAGCAATTTGTGTGTTATTTTCACTCAAAAGGACAGTGTTTGGGATAAACTGTAAATTGTGGTAAGGTGATATAACTTTAATGGTGTGCTGTGTTTTCATTTTACATAATACATACAGGGTTGTCAATAAGAATTGAAGTGGAATGGGAAATTTATAAAGAAGGAGGGTTCTTTTTCTAACATTGGGTTGAGGAAGAATGGGGATAATGTTATTATAGCCAGGGTAATTCCCTCACCCCAGGTCTTAGAGACAACTCGGTATATAAATGTTGAATTTCAAGTAATGATAATGGTTGAAAGAGCAGTATGCTATATAAAATTTATATTGTTTCTTATAATTAATTCAAAGTATGGGAGAATATAATTATTAAAGCACTGTATTATGGCATTGGAAGGTGAAGATATTTTTGTGTCAGATATACATGTAATGATGTGGAATGGATCTGTATCATGGTTGTTGCATGATGAAAAGATGAAGATGGGCATTTTTCTGTCTGCAAAAGTCAATAAACTCAACTTAACCAAATAATTAAATTTTATGCATACAAGGATCTGTTGGTTTCAAAGGAAGCATGCATATAACTTCATAAATACATACAGTGTGAATACAATGAGGAAATTTTGACATTTATTTTATAAGAAATCAAAAGGTTTTATATTTTTAAAAGTTGTATTGCAGTATTTGAAATTCCCAAAATTTAAGATGAAACTTATTTTAATGGTAAACATCAAATTGTATGAAAAAGTTTGAATATTTATGTGTGTTTTTTACACAACTTGCATTAAAACATGAGCATGTATTAGGACATTTTTGAAAAAAACGGAATTATTTGAACATAAATGTAAATAGGAAAGCTACATGAAATGATAAACCCAACATGAAACTTGCTTGTAGGTACATGTTTTACATGTTTTGGCTATCCTTATCTTACAATATATTTTTATCTTTTAGGTCCCACCCCTCTTCCAATGTCAAGTTACCCAATGACCAAACCGCCTTACCCTGGACAAGAAAATGGCCCACCCCCCTCTGGTGCTCCCCCTCCGTATGACTCCGCCACAGCTGGTCAGGGAAACCTACCCTATGACCCAAATCCAAGTTAGTATTTCTCATGTTCGCATAACAATTGCTTCTTTATATACTGGAAGTTAAGGAGTTATGGTAAATAGATTGATTTTATTTTGTAAATTGATCGTAATGTATGGACAAGTAGGAAATATATGGATTGGATAACAACTTGTACAATTAGAGAAAAAAAAACCATTTAGATGCAGAATGGTAGTTTTTAAACCTTGATCCAACAGACAAACACATGGACTCTATTAGAAAAACTGTAAACCCCATTTATACCTCACCTGAGAGCTGATGAAGTCAATCTTTTCAATGCTAAACTGATTTCTGCTTTTTCCTAGCCACTGTGCTCAGGTGAGTAATGTGGCCTATGGGCCTCTTGTAATAGGAATGAAAAATGTTGGTGATTTATATTCTTGTATGATAATTAAGCAAACAAATTTCAGACTTGATAATTTTCCAAAATATTAATCTGATCCATGTTGTCTTTGTAAATTCTGCAGCAGGGAATTTGCCTTATCCTGTAAATCCACCACCATTTCAATACCAAGGTATATACATGTATTTGTGGAATACTCTCTGTACTGTGGTGTGATACATGTAACACCGTCTTTCCTGACCCAGATTGTGTATGTGCATGCAGTGTTACACATCTCCACTAAATTTTTCTTATTTCCATAGTTATCAAATCCAGTCTTTATAATTAGTTAGGTTACGGGCATCTCCATAAATCTTTTAGTGAAGTCTTAAATCTTTTTGTTGGACCTTAATTGAATTTTATCAATTAATTCATCCTTCTTTATTATTAAATAACAAATGTTGTGTACAAGTTTTCTGACCCAATTATTTATTTTTTATGGAAAAAATATATGTTTACTAACTGTTGAAAAACTTTTACCCTTTTCTTTTCCTTTAAACGCTGTGAATTACTGAAACATGTATTTCCTGTTGAGCAGAGCTACAGTTTTTTGTGGAGTTTCTTTATACTGTGAATCACTTTTTGTTCATGACAACTTTATTTTTCATATAACCATTTTCTTGCAAAAATCCATTCTTACATTTATTTTTCAATATTAAAGATTTTTTATAGGAAGGCCAACTTTAAAAAAAAAATGTTTGTTTTATCCTCTTCCAACTGACTATACTAAAAATGGCATAACTCAAAACTTTTTGATACAATGTATTTTTTCCCCATTATTCCATCAACAAATATGTTAAAATTTTCTGGAAAAAAGGTTTTCCCACCTTACAACCGATCCATTATTTTTACCTCGAGTCTGGGGAGAGCAAACATGCAGTAATTTAAAGATGGCCTTATATTCAAAATCTGTAAAAAAAAAAATAAAAATTGTTTTGCTTATATAAATATAAATTCCAAACAACAATCTCACAAAAATAAGATGTCACCAAAATTTATTGTTCTGCAGTATATGTACACTGGAGAGTTGTCATTTTCAAGTGATTGTCAATTAATCCATTTATAATTGATGTCATACAATACATTGTACCAATAACTGTATTTTCTGTGTTTTGTAAATGTCAAGATATATTGATCTGATCTCTCTTGTGCAAGGAAAAGCATTGGAAATGATATTATTAAATCAATTATTTACAATGTATGAGTGGGTGTTGTACATGTAATCCAAATGAAAGTAGTTTGTTTTTTTTTTGGCATAATGTTTGAAATAATGAATATTTAAATTAGATTTAAATGCCATATAATGAATATACATACATGTGTCCTTGTATTTTGTCAGGTTAAAATGAGACATAATTTTAAGATACCCAGTTTTTTTCTCAGAATGACAAATGCCACCTTTTCTAAAACAAATAGAATTTGTTTGTATTAAACACTTTGGATGAAATGAGGATAATATATATTTGGTATCTGTGTATTTTCAGATGGGGAGAAGCCACCAATGTCCTCTAACGGATCTCTGCCCTACCCCCTACACCCACCGTCTGCACCCTCGGCACCACCCTATGGTGAGGCACCCTACCCCACAGGCAACGCCCCCTACCCACCAGCTGGAAACATGCCATACCCACCAAACAACTCTCCCTACCCAAATCAGTAGGACTTAAGGGAGTGTGTGGGTGGGGGTATTATTGAATTTTTTTGTACGGATCTACTTCTTATGGCAATTTCTTCAATGTAAACGTATACATGTACTTTAAGATTTTTATCAAACTTTTTATGGACATGTTTTGAAGTTTGATGGACATGTTTTGAACCTTGTAAACCATTGATATTTGAAAATTTATTATTGTTGGATTTTATATTTGATGTTTTGGATAAATTTAATGATTTTTATGTTAACTTTTTTATCTTGAGTTGTTAAGCAAAAAAAAGTTTAATATTATTATTTTTTTTATTATTTATTTGTAATGTTTTTAAGAACCAGTATTTCTGCTGGATTGAAAAAAGAGATTTTTTTCTCTTGTTTTCACTGTTGTGATTATATACTGTGAATATTTACTATACTGAAATATTTCAGAAATATATCACTTTATTTAGAAAAGTGTCCTACATCTGTGAAAATAAGAAACATGTTTGTTTAATTTAACTATGGTTGCATACCTATAGTTATATTTCAAAATGGCAATGACTTTTAAGTTTGGTATTTCATCTTATTTCATTTTAAAAGCATTTAATCTTGTAACTTTTTTGGCTAACTATAAATCATTAAATGAAAGTAAAATTGAAAGAATAAATGATTAGTAATTAGGGAAAAAACTGAGAGAAAAAAGGGGAAAAAAGATAAAGATAAAGTTTTTCTAGATTTATTACAAATTTATATGTATATTTTTGCATAGAAAAAATAGATCTACTAAACACACACTAGAAATAATAAATAATTTCAAATTTTCATGAACATTCCATGCCTGTTACCTCGAAAGTTACCTCGAAATGTATTGATTGTATAATACTGATGCATTATGCATTTAATTAAAGATTTAAAATTAGTCTTTTTATCAGCTCATTATACAATAATTAAAATTTTATCTACTGGTACTATGCTATGTTTAAGTCATATGACTTGAAAGATTCTACAAAGAGGCATTGCAAAATTGGATAAATGATTCAATAAAATTGTACATGTACCCTTTAATATTTGAAATGGTTGAAAACTCAATTTCATTTTAAGTCCAATTGAGATAGTACATTTATTTAATATTTATTTTTTTTTTTTTTACTACATGTATTTTCATTCTTGATGGTACTTTTTTATGTTGATATATCATGTACAGTGTATATCAATATTTGGTTTTATTTAATGTGAGCATTGATGGGAAACATCATCATTTAATGCAGAAGTTGTTTAGATGTGTTGTTATTTATCCTCACTGAGAAATTTATTTTCTGTGGTAGAAAGTACTACATCACGAATAATGGGGATTGTGGGTATTTTATACAATAGAAATTATCTGGTCACTGTGTTTCATTTTTGTTGTGTCAAATTAAAATAAAAAGTTCAGACTTTCATGAAATGGTGTATAATTTCATATATTTTGATGTTGAATGTTTAAAAAAATATCCCTGGATATCACCACTGTGAACAAGTCAAGATCTGTGTTATATTTTACAAACACAAATTTTTTTCTTAATACATGTAACTCTGTTGTGGAGGAAAGAAAAATAACTCTCCACTTTATAACAAGAAAATGCAGGATTTTTAAAAAAAAAAAAAGGTTTGTTGTTGAAGTATAAGATTGACATGACTTTTTGTATTCTATGTACAATGTACATATATGTGATGTACTATTTACTCTAAGGAATGTTTACCTGAATGTCGCTGATGTTGTGTTCTATGGAACATGTATTCTTTTATAGTTTATACAAACTCTCATGTTGTGATGTCCTTAAACTGCTTTTTAGCTCACCTGAGCTGAAAGCTAAAGTGAGCTTTTCTGATCACCCAATGTCTGTTGTCTATCCGTCCCCCAGTCTAGCTGTGTGTCCTTCCATCTGTAAGCTTTTTAAATTTTCAACTTCTTCTCAAGAACCACTGGGCCAATTTAATACAAAGCGTCCTTGGGTGAAGGGGAGTTTAAATTATTAAAATGAAGGCCTTCCAAGGGAAGATAATCAAGACAAGACAGGGTCATTAAAAACTTTCTTTTCAAGAACCAATGGGCCATTAAAGCTGAAATATATGTGGAAGCGTCCTCAGATAGTATAGATTCTAAATTCTCAAATCATGACCTCCAGGGTGAAACGGGACCACAATAGGCAATCCAAGTTTTTCATTAAATTATATAGAAAAATCCTTTCCTCAAGAACCACATCAAGAAAGCTGAAACTTATGTGGAAGCATCCAGGGTCAGGTTAGATTAAAAATTTTCCAAATCATGATCCCTGGGGGTAGGTTGGGCCACTATAGGTGTAACGAGGGGGAGAATCTGGTGAAGAATAGCATGGCCAAAGTAAGTCTGGTGAGCGGTGTGGCCCATGGGCCTCTTGTTTTTTATTGTTATAATGCAGGTGCTGGTCTTTTATGCCATCAGAGGTTTTATATACTCGGATTTTTTACTGTGTCAGTTTTTCTTAAATTTTCATTTTTTAAAAAAAATTAAACCACGAAAAAAACACACAGTCTTAAGTTTTTATTGTCTAAAAAAATTACCTTGGAGGTAAGATTTATATTTCTTGGCACAAAATATGAAAATATAAAAGTTTATTAAAATTATATTTCATTTTTTAAAGCAAACTTCTAAATTCTTCCTACTGGGTATTCAGGGTTTCCATTATATTTTGCTAATTTGTATACATTTTATATTAGCTAAAACTTCATGTATAATTGTTCAGCTAACAATTATAACTTACATGTTGCCTACATGTACATGTATTTGCAAATTTGTTGTTTTGAATGTTTTTTTTTTTACTTCATACTTATATAATAAGGCAATCAGAAGTAAAGTAATACTAATATTGTGTTTTTATCTTTTGAAATGCATTAGTTTATGAAAGCTTAATGATTTTTTTTAAGGTATTTCATAATTAACTAATGAATTAGTACTTAACCAACAGTTCCATGTTGAAGTGCACTGACTGGCCTACATAAATATATGAAATGTGCAGATAACAAAGGGGTAATCAAGCTCAAAAGTCCATTAAAACTGCACAAATCAGGAGCAGAGCAAGCACAGACCTCTCAAAACATCAGAGGTGGGATCAGGTGCCATAGAGGAGTGAGAATCCTTCTATAGACCAGACACACCCACTGTGTGCTCCTTGTTATGATATTTCAGCCTGTTAAAATTAATTGGCCAAATGATTACACATGTAATTTTAAAAATGTCAGTCAGCATTTGTCTTATATCAATAATAGAATGTATTTGCTGCAATCTACTTAGATTGATCCTAATTAGCCCCTTCACGGTAACTGCGGTACTTCACTTTTGCAGGGCAAAATAATACCGTTTGGTGAAGTTTTTGTTGACAGAAAATTAAATGGCGTATGTCTAACAAAAGAGCAGTACCGCAGTTACCATGAAACGGTCTATAGTAACAAAATGCAAGTCCATTTTATTCATACTTAACTGAAGTATCGCTTTGTTCAAGTCTGATAAATCACGGCATTTTACGACAAGGTGTGGAGAAAGAGTGGTCACAAAAATGGGGTTCAAATATTTTTATGGTAGTAAAGAAGGGAAACTAAAGGCTACAGTGTAGGAGAAGAACACCAGACCCAGGTGCGAAGGGGGGAGGGGGGGGGGTAATCATATCATTGATTTCGAATTTAAGCTTCATATCTATGACGCAAAGTCATAGATATGAAGCTTTAATTCGAAATCAAAATTGAGGGGAGGGGATCCGAAGTCCCTTTTAGTTGGTTTATTACACACTGTATATACATTTAATAACTCTGCAAAATACAGCCGAGGGGGGGGGGGGGGGGGGGGGGGGGGGGGGGGGGGGGCTCTAGATCCACACACGAGTCCTAAGGTGAGCGTTGTAGTCTAAAGGCCTCTTTTAAGAACTTGTAATCTATACGCTTGTTGTAAGAGGTTTGAAATCGGAAGTTTTGTATGACTAGTGGAAACCTTTTTTCCTCCCAAAAATGTCTGTGATCTTAAAAATAATTTAATTGTTTTTCAAAATTCAATCTATTAAATGTAAGAGGTTTGACCCGCTTGATATATTGCTCTCAAATTTCTGATTTTTATACGACTGATTTAGGAGTATAAGTTGCGTTTAACATGAGAACATGCCCCTCAGGAGTTTCTGTTAATAAATAAGTAAAATATATCATTAATATTCATGAGGCATTCCATTATACTTATTTCGTTCTCTTAGAAGTTGGAAATTCCCATTTAATAATATGATAAACAAACGTAATAAACGACTGATCTGGAAGATAGGGTTAATTGCGCAAGTTTAACGAAAAAGAAGACGCAATTGCAAAATATATTGAAACTGGATTTGGGGTTATTGTGCTTTGTAAGAATTGAATTCTATGCTAGCTAGATAAAATTGAAATGTACAGGTTAAGGCTCTCTGTAATTGTTGGTTTTATTTTTACTCTAGCATTTTTGTGTTTTATATGATTGTTTTGAAATGGGATGTTATTTTTCAATGTTTTAAACCTATTGAAAACAACCTCAAGAGGTATGATTATAAAAGATTTATTTTAAGCCACGTATTTAGTCTTAATGTTTGGTTTAACGATGCTTCTTCACTGAAAATGAAGCATACATTTTATGCCCCCGCAAACGAAATTTCGGGGGTATATAGTTTTTGCCCTGTTCGTCCGTCTGTCTGTCTGCTGATCTGTTTGTCTGCAAAAGCTTTAACCTTTAACTGGGTGGGATTATGGCTATCATATTTCATATAAGCAATATACCAGCTGAGTAACACATCAAGTAACATTTCAATATAAGTTACAAAAGCTTTTGTTGAACTTTGTGAAAAAGGACTGACTTTAAATTTACACTTGACGACTTACTTTTACACTAGGGCAATATACGGAACCTCTACTGCAATATATATATATATATATATATATATATTTAGCTCAACTTTTAAAGAAAAGAAAACAATGGGTCTTTTCAAAGCACATACTGAGTTGTTTGGGAAGAGAACGCAAACACCCTATCCTTAACCCCTCCCCTTTCCACTTTGACCAAATTTTGCGAAGTTTTCTATCTCGAAAATTTTTGCCTTATTTGATTCATTCCAAGAATGAGATTAAATTAAATTATTAATAATTATCCCTTATTTAAAGTTATGTTCTGCCTCAAAAACATCTCTTGTTTACCAGTAAATCATGTTAGCGCTTTAAAACAATATATTATAATAATCACTTCTTAGGTTTTCTTACCTATTGTCAATTCCGTACCACCGTACATAATGAAGGTTTTCAAATGTCAAAGTAAGCTGTCCACTGTGAAAATCAGCGCTTCTCGAAAAAGTTTAATAATAACATTTCACTTCAAATCAAGTATTATTTAGAGTACGAGTTTCTTACTGTATCAGAGATACAGGGCGGGGCTTGAGGCGAGAGCGATAGCTCGAGCCGGGCCCCGCCCTGTATCTCTGATACAGTAAGAAACGAGTATTCTAAATGACTTGTGACATAACCTTTCTAAGGACCTCACTAATTTACATGCGTATTTGGGTGTATACCTCCCAACCAATCAGATGATTTTGCAGAAAGTTGATTTAGCATTCTCAACTGAAATGCCGAGCGAGATGGACGTGCAGGTATCTATCATTTTAAAATTATTTAAGAGATGCATAAATTAATTTGTTTTCAAAAAATTTTATTTAGATTTGAATGCGCAGGTTTTTTTTTCTCTCTGCAGCTCTTGCTGATCTTTTGATGACATTTTTTTTCAGTTTAAGCTACGATTTAATGCAAAACATTTTGATATATAAAAATCATGTGGGAATATTTTTGAAACAAAAATGCTTCGGGACATCGTTGATTCTGAGAGAAATGTCCGACAATGTCCTCCACCGGTCGTCATACACAAAATTGAAATAAGCAGATGAAAGGAAAGGGGGTGGGGGTATTTTACTTCACGTTTTCATTAAAATGTAGAGTAACCAAACGGGGATACAACACTCACAGGTGCCCCATCCCACCTTTGAGTTTTTTTTCTTTTTCGCTTTCTTAATTTTTCTAAACTTGTATACATACGGTTTTTAATTCATCAACAAGTAACGAAATGACGCACATAGGTGTTGGTTGATTATAAATCTACCCCCACGGAATACGATTTTCCGTTGTTTTTTTTTTTTGTTTTATTTAGGGGGGGGGGGTTCAAAGTAATAATTTGTGAACTGCCCCACTCCCTCCTTTCTAAAATTTTTGAATCCGACATTAATACCTTTATGTTGTAAAATTTTATTTTTAATTCACCTCAATTTTTGAGTAAATGCGAACAGTTCTATGGCGAATTGAACGATTGGTATCTCTGTATACGGATACAGCTTTCCGTCATCGCTAGAAATAAACCGTACTGTATCGTTGATATTTTGCAGATACAGTACAGTTTCTGCTCATTTGCATAAGAAACGCCCACAAAAAGTGTTCGGTATCGCAGTTACAGTATGCTTGACTTCAGAGGAAAACTCGCCGGGTCATGTCACAAAACGGGTATAATGTGCAATAAAGATGGGATTTTCATTTTTCTCCCGGATGACCAATGAGGGTGTTCGAAAATCGACGTTTTTCTATGAAAACCTGGTTCGTAAACTACTCCCACAATCTACATAGTAGTCAATTTATCTTTTGAAATATGTTTGTGGTGTCCTCCATATTTGCAATAAAGTGTTTAAATTTTTATTTTAACCAAGGAGCTAATTTTGTGTCAAACGTTAATATGTATAAATATATTCTTTTTGTAATAGCAAAATTTTAGTGTTCTTTCCCAAACGCCTTAGTTTTAAGCCGTGTAGCTAATTCATCTGTAGGAATATAATAAGTAATGTAACGTCAGCGGTTCGAATCCCACGGCGGGACGTGGAGAATGGTTTTTCGGATGAGACCGTATAAACCGAGGTCCCATGTCGCAGTAGGTGCTGCCACGAAAATAATTCCTTTCTGCTCAAAGCCTCTAAGTGCCGAGTACAGGTATATATGTGCAACCCTTCATCGGTACAAGTAAGTGGTGGCGTCTCAGTTTGTAAAAATTCTCACGTTAAACAGAGAAACAAATTAATTTATTACTTTCATACAATTGATTCGCTCCTTATTTTGAGTCTGCATTTAACATGATCCTTTATGATCTTTTATGATTTAAACAAAAAGAAAAAAATGCCTCGGGAGTTTATGTTAATAAATAGTTATGCGATTATTATTCATGAAGCTTCCATTCATACTTTATCTGACGTTTCAAGAAGTTGGGAAATCCATAGTATTATTTTTGTAAATTATCTACATAAAAGAAAGATCTGTAGTTAATTGCGCGCTTAATGTAAAAGAAGGGAACATGGGAAAATGCATTTCAATGCTATTTGTGGTCATTGTGCTTTGTACGAGTAAGTATATTTCATTCTGTGTCAGTTTAAGGAGGCTGGTGGGTCAACAAATTAATCCCAAATTAACCACCAGATTTAACTTATTTTTTTAGATACGGTATCTTTAGCTGTCAACTATCATTTGACAAAGAAAAAATTCATACATCTTAGTTTTAAAATTTGATCATTTTTGTATATCTGTATATGGAGCTCTCCTTTTAAAGGAAATTGAAATAGTCTAAAAATGGCTGCCACCCCCCAGCCTCTTTAAATGAAATTGGTACACACAGCTAATTGAAAACTTGTCACTGATCGTGGATTCCTTTTTTGAAAGTTTTTATGCTTAAATAGTTTTATGTCCCTAGTATTCAATATTGTCATCAGACTTCCCGAGACACCGTGAACCCTCCTGTTAAAACAGACTTGATGAATTCTATGTCTTTGTGTGAATGTTAGTGGTGATGGATACAGTTAGAAATTAAACATATTTTTTCAGTTTGTAATAAAATATGCTAGTCTCTGTCATACTTCAGATCTATAGCTCGTCTGAAAAATCGAACGGATAACATGAAAAAAGCGAGTAATTGAATTAAACTATAGCTCTCAGACCGACCATCCATTTTTGTTTTTTTTTTCCAGACAAATGAGCTACAGATCTGTCATTATACACAGAACTGTGTCTTGAATGCTCTATACATGTGTATATATCAATTAAATAATTCAATCAAATTTCAATAAAAAAAATTCTAAATGAGCCCGATCTTAGATTAATTAGCAAAGAAGTAAAAAAAAATCTAGCTGCAATACTGTCAAATGTATTTCTTAAGGATTTAAAAGATGTTGGGAACTTGTCAACGTCTTTTAAAGTTAGATTGACTCCTTTATTCTTGTTTGTACATACAAGCATATATACTCAAGATTTTTTTATTTCAGATTTAGTTAAAAGGCGCTGTGGCAACGCACTTTGAAAAAATTACGCACTTTGAAAAAACATTTCAAAGTGCGTTAAAATTGGGACAAAATCAACGCACTTTGAAAAAATTTTTCAAAGTGCGTGAAATTTTGGACATACTCAACTCATTTTGAAAAAAAATTTCAAAGTGCGTAAAGAGTTTACATCAATATTTTTATTACCATGGAGACATTTAACGCACTTTGAAAAAAAATATGTAAACACAAAAATTCTGGATATAGATTTTAGTACTGGAACGATTCTATTTTAGTGTTATTTATCTGGCAAAAAACTTATGAATTGTTTTATTCCTGTCGAGAAGAGGAGAAGCCGGGTAGAAGATCTCTCAACCTAATTCTTTCTCTTTCAATACATAGGCGTCGGTAACAACTCAACCTACCCAAAAATGGAAATGTATTTACATTACCGTTACGACGTTGAAAACTATCAATAATTGTATTAACTTAAATCAGATGAAAACTAGAAATTTTTAAGCACAGTAGAACGTTAGAGAAAGAATTTTCATAGTCTTGAAAAATCATATTGCCCCCTTTTCGGAAGATAAATGGCTATGCATTAAGTCGTTCACTTTTAGCACCCCCCCCCCCCCCCCCCCCCC
>PRKT01000080.1:0-39062 GCA_003671525.1 Saccostrea glomerata
GATACCTTAACTCTTTTCTATTTTAAGAAACCTACTGAAAAATTACACTTATCTATAATAAAACATACACATGTAATTCTAATATTTACAGGAATTATTTCTTTAAGATGCCTACATGTACAATCATACATGTGATGATGTGACTATTGAAAGAAATCATTATCACAATCGTGTCACAAGTTGACTCACAACCAACATTTAAATTTAAAAGTGAGCTAAATCTCACTAAATATCAAATTTGTATATATTGTAAGACTACAAAAATAAATTTCTACCATCAAGAACACAGGGTTTGCCATCGATGTTTGTGTGCTGAATATAGGAGTCTTCAATGGTTGGATCATAATCCTCCACGAAAAGTTTCTGGAAAAACTGGATGGTGAGAGCTGACTTCCCCACCCCTCCATCACCCACCACGACAAGTTTGTACGTGATCTCATTATGGGACTTTGACATCCTGTCTTGGTATTCCTCAGCACGTCCTTGGTTATGTTTCACAATTCTACCTCCAAGATCTTATCATTCAACACAATTCAATCAAAATAGATCGAAATAATTAACAATCCTTCCTATTATTGAAATGTGATGATTGGAGGAAATTCGAATTACCACACTATGATGTCAATATGTATGATTCATGAAGTTGAACGATGCAAAAATGCCCATAAACAAATAACTTCAGAATTTCACACAGTCAACTTTCACATATTCGATTAAATACCCGAGTTTTAAAATATCAAATTTATATTTGTATGCGATTTCACAACCCGACCGATTCAACATTTCACAACACGTGTACAAAAAATATCATCAAACTATGGTATAAATTTTTCGCGTCCCGAAAATTTTATCTTCAAAAGGCATAGTAGTCCATATGCCCCACAGTAAGTTACGTCCAATATCCTCGAGAACTTTGATCCTCAAAATTCACTGCCATGACGTTCTTTAAACGATAAACCCGGTTGTGAAACGACAGTTAATTGGTTCATAAAAGAAACCCGATGAAACGCGGAATGTGATTGGTGTTTATTTTAAGTTGTCTAATTTTAGAACCATGCAGTATAAACAAACTAAAAATATGCAGGGTGGATCCAGGATATTTGAATAACATCGAAAAGTGAATAAAGTCGATCGAACAGGATAAATCGATACATAATGCATTTTCACTGTAGACTATTTTTTCAGGCCTGAAAGTACAATCTTATACTCCAAAAGTAAAACATTTCAGGCGCGGATCAAGACCTATTTTTGAGAGGATGTGTTTTTCGAGGGTGGGTAGGTTTAAAATGAGATCTGCAAATATTAATTGTGTAGTTACTGTTGCATATGATCAATAATATTTCTGCTGCAGGAACTGTATAGAATTTTTCCCCTTGTGCTACTCTAAAGAAGTTTTGTACTACAAATAAAGGCATATCAAAGATAAAAAAGAGTCTTTGTCCATCTCCCTTAATTTTTTCACACAAATCTATCTTAAAATTTTTAAACTTGTATTCAATTACTCTGTAACATGGCTGTGAGTCTGCATAAATTACAGCATATGGGAGAAAATGGAAGAAAAATTCTTTCAATAAACATAAGAGGAAGTAAATAAAAATCCATGATTTGCGAAAAGATGAACAAAAAATGTCTCTTCAAACAGACATCAAACAAAAAAAATCCCTAAAAAAATAAAATTCAAAATCTTCAGATATAGAGGGCAATTTCACTAAATGTGTTGAAACGTCAGTGTCTTCAGATACAAAGGGCAATGTGACTTATTGTGTTGAAAAGTCAAAATAGTCAATCACTTTAGAGCCACTGGTCTTGTCCTTTGAGTTGTTGGACCTCTGTACTGTCTCAATAGGTTTATCTTTCAGCACCTCAAAACTCTGTTTGGCAGCTAGGGCAGATTCCCTGACAAAACAGCACAAGTTCTTTAGATGTGGAAATTTTAAGACAACCTTACTTCAACATTTTTTTCATTTTCATATTGACTAGTGGTAATATATTTACACTGTATATTTACACTGTACATTCTTATAACAATTAAGGTTTCCTTCGAAGCTAAAAACGGTATTAAAGCCATAATACCTGTTTACATTTCTATCAAAATATTTCATCACAAACATTTAATAAAATACCTGATTTCAGTTTCATTGTGTCTATGGGGGATTGGTGTGGGGGCCTTGGGATGCATTTCTCTCTGTACATATGCAGTCAAGGTCACAGTGGGTAACCAGCACTTGTCTCTGAAATTTCATTTATGTTAAATATTGTTATACTTAATCAAGTGTTCAACCTTCTCAGACTTCATTTTTAGCTTTTTTCATTTTTCTCAAATTTCAGAAAGTTCAGAAAAGCAAAAATAGTCCAATTATACTTGTAAGCGGTTGCGACAACATTTTTATTGGGTTCGTAGTCGTAGCTCTGAGTCTCACACCCGTAACATTCGGCCAGTTCATGGATCAGTCGCCTCTGGTCACGATTCATTGATGGGAAGGAATGGGATCGATAGGCTTGTTTTGCCTATAAATGAATTTAACATAGGTTTATGCAATTTGGTAAAAGTTTTAACATTGCTATGTGAACCAAAATGAAAAGGTTTATTTCTAAATAAATGTACTGGCCATTACAAAATAAGTATATCTAAATGTTGAAGTTTTTTGATTTCATAATAAAAGTTGACTGTACCTTTTTGGCATTTTGTACCAAATCATTGAAACTTTTCTCCACACTTGACACAATATGAAGATTTTTTCTATAAAAAAAAAAAACAATGTAATAAAAAAATAAAACAATCAAGTGCAGAATAACTCTCGAATACAATACATAAAAATGAAAATAAATTCTAAATACCAATTGCCATTATCAGTGATTAAACTAGTGATTACCTGAAAGACGGGTAAAACTATTGGCTACCCAATCAATTTTTGGGTATCCAAGAAGGAACACTAAGTCTTAATATGTTGATGACAATATTTTCAATTACCATGTAGTTACATTTATAAATTAAATCTATTAAACCCTGGAGTCATACTTGGTGAAATCCCTGAGGAATTCTGTATGTTGATTTCTATACTCTCAATAACCATGTCGAACATTTATAAATTAATCATTAAATCCTGTGATCTAACTTGGTGAAATCCCTGAAGAATTCTGTATGTTGATAACTACTATGTAGTTCCATTTATTAATTAAAACCTGGAGTCTTACTTGGTGAAATCCCTGAGGATTTCTGTATGTTGATTTCTATAATCTCAATAACCATGTAGTTACATTAATTAAATTATTTAAACCTGGGATCTTACTTGGTGAAATCCCTGAGGAATTCAGAGTCACAATTCGTATGAAAAACGTCAGACAGCATTTGACTCAACGATAAATTGTATTTGCTGAGGGACCATTTGACCATAGAACTTACGGAATGATTATCTTAAACGAAACTGCTGATATTCTTGATTCATCAACTTGTTTGTCATTTATTAGAAATTGAGCACATGTAGAGCATGCTCTTGTGTATGGAATCAACTGACAGGTATAAACTTCGTATGCATGTGATGAAGGTATATTGCTGCATAAGGGAAGTTTACAAATGACGTTTATCACAGAGCTTAGTTGTTATATCGCCATTGTTTTTTCAAGTAAAATATCCAAATATGAAACAGATATGTAATAATCTGCGATATCTTTTATCTCAATCTCACTGGGATATATATCGTATCGAAATTAGAGTGGAAATCACGATTGTTAATTGACAATATGTTGTCGATATATCTAAATGTCGAGTTGAGGCCACTCTAAGTGTTTTCTTCTTTTCAACAAGATTGTAAACAATCTTTCTTTGCACCAACTATGAGCATAAAGTAACTATTTGCTCCTCTATTTTTTCCTTTTGCCTGACACAGAGCGAGGGAATCTAATCAGAAAAAATGCAGAACTTTCCTGATAGCACTAGATCAATGTATGATAATTAAGCTTTTTCTTCAAAATCTTTATTTCAGTGACAGTTTCTATCTGGAACTTCATGGAATTTTATTACAACTTTAATCATCTTGTTTCGTATTAAAATGAGAAAGCAAAATTTTTAATATCAAAAACTACTTGAACTAGTTCAGGGCTGTTTAATGACATAAATATATACTTTCAAAATCGTTTTTTAAAAACATAATAAATTACTAAGTCATTGTTTTTGTTTATTTTATTTTAACTCCACCTCACTAAGATGTCATAATCATCAAGTTATAGAATTCCTTTTACTCAAACCAATATGGAATCATGAATATGAATCAAACTCTCACAAGTGTTGGTGGTTGTGTGAAAAATCATAAATAAACCCTTAATCCTAAATGTTAAAAATAATCCATCTCATAAATACAGTTTAAATTTTCTTGAATAAACAATCTATTTGAATCAAATGAACTTAAATTTGTTTATACTAAATACTAAATATAATGAAAGTTATTTTCAAATGAAAATCAAAATATTCCTTTTCTCTAACAAGCAATGACATGTAAAATGCTGTCTTTTTCACATTTTGGAAATTTCTAATTAATAATCTACAGGCATATGCATTGTATCTATTCTAAAGAAGTTTTGTACTACAAATAAAGGCATATCAAAGATAAAAAAGAGTCTTTGTCCATCTCCCTTAATTTTTTCACACAAATCTATCTTAAAATTTTTAAACTTGTATTCAATTACTCTGTAACATGGCTGTGAGTCTGCATAAATTACAGCATATGGGAGAAAATGGAAGAAAAATTCTTTCAATAAACATAAGAGGAAGTAAATAAAAATCCATGATTTGCGAAAAGATGAACAAAAAATGTCTCTTCAAACAGACATCAAACAAAAAAAATCCCTAAAAAAATAAAATTCAAAATCTTCAGATATAGAGGGCAATTTCACTAAATGTGTTGAAACGTCAGTGTCTTCAGATACAAAGGGCAATGTGACTTATTGTGTTGAAAAGTCAAAATAGTCAATCACTTTAGAGCCACTGGTCTTGTCCTTTGAGTTGTTGGACCTCTGTACTGTCTCAATAGGTTTATCTTTCAGCACCTCAAAACTCTGTTTGGCAGCTAGGGCAGATTCCCTGACAAAACAGCACAAGTTCTTTAGATGTGGAAATTTTAAGACAACCTTACTTCAACATTTTTTTCATTTTCATATTGACTAGTGGTAATATATTTACACTGTACATTTACACTGTACATTCTTATAACAATTAAGGTTTCCTTCGAAGCTAAAAACGGTATTAAAGCCATAATACCTGTTTACATTTCTATCAAAATATTTCATCACAAACATTTTATAAAATACCTGATTTCAGTTTCGTTGTGTCTATGGGGGATTGGTGTGGGGGCCTTGGGATGCATTTCTCTCTGTACATATGCAGTCAAGGTCACAGTGGGTAACCAGCACTTGTCTCTGAAATTTCATTTATGTTAAATATTGTTATACTTAATCAAGTGTTCAACCTTCTCAGACTTCATTTTTAGCTTTTTTCATTTTTCTCAAATTTCAGAAAGTTCAGAAAAGCAAAAATAGTCCAATTATACTTGTAAGCGGTTGCGACAACATTTTTATTGGGTTCGTAGTCGTAGCTCTGAGTCTCACACCCGTAACATTCGGCCAGTTCATGGATCAGTCGCCTCTGGTCACGATTCATTGATGGGAAGGAATGGGATCGATAGGCTTGTTTTGCCTATAAATGAATTTAACATAGGTTTATGCAATTTGGTAAAAGTTTTAACATTGCTATGTGAACCAAAATGAAAAGGTTTATTTCTAAATAAATGTACTGGCCATTACAAAATAAGTATATCTAAATGTTGAAGTTTTTTGATTTCATAATAAAAGTTGACTGTACCTTTTTGGCATTTTGTACCAAATCATTGAAACTTTTCTCCACACTTGACACAATATGAAGATTTTTTCTATAAAAAAAAAAACCAATGTAATAAAAAAATAAAACAATCAAGTGCAGAATAACTCTCGAATACAATGCATAAAAATGAAAATAAATTCTAAATACCAATTGCCATTATCAGTGATTAAACTAGTGATTACCTGAAAGACGGGTAAAACTATTGGCTACCCAATCAATTTTGGGTATCCAAGAAGGAACACTAAGTCTTAATATGTTGATGACAATATTTTCAATTACCATGTAGTTACATTTATAAATTAAATCTATTAAACCCTGGAGTCATACTTGGTGAAATCCCTGAGGAATTCTGTATGTTGATTTCTATACTCTCAATAACCATGTCGAACATTTATAAATTAATCATTAAATCCTGTGATCTAACTTGGTGAAATCCCTGAAGAATTCTGTATGTTGATAACTACTATGTAGTTCCATTTATTAATTAAAACCTGGAGTCTTACTTGGTGAAATCCCTGAGGATTTCTGTATGTTGATTTCTATAATCTCAATAACCATGTAGTTACATTAATTAAATTATTTAAACCTGGGATCTTACTTGGTGAAATCCCTGAGGAATTCAGAGTAGGAGGGGCTGCCCAGCTTGGCCTGTAGGTCAGGGTTTTTTATCTCCAGGGCCAGAGCCAGTCGTCGATTTCTCTCAATCAAAGCACAATCAGCATCACACTCCAGCACTCTGTAGTCAATTAAAGAAGATAAACAATGTTAAGGACTCTCTACACACTAAAGCATTAAATGTTAAATGTAGAATCAATTTATCTTGTGGAGGGTCAATGTTCAAGGGCAAAGAGAATTCGATCTGATTGTGGGTATGTTTTTTCATAGATTTTGCGTTTATGTAAAAGATTCAATTAAACAATTAAATTCACAAAATAAAAGTTCATGGGGATGTAGATAAATTGGTAAGAATGATTAGGAAAATCCACGAACATAGATGCTGTGTATGTTTCATTTCAATATCTTTAGGTATAAAAATACAGTGTAAGTGAATCAAGTCTAGAAGCAAACTCACCACTTGCAAAAAAAGATTTGCTTTCACATGAAAACACTAAATATCCATGGCAAACACAGTAATGTATGATTCTATACTCACTTTTGTTTTCTTGTCTTTTTCTGTGAGGTCAGATGAGAAATATCAACACTCTGTCCTGACCCTAGGGGCGTGGCTAGTGTCTGCATACTGAGGGTTACAAGGTCAGACGTTAAATAATGTAAAACATTAGTCTTTTACTATAGTTAATAATAATGCATTATTTTCCTTTCAATAAGACCAGAGATTGCAATGATATGCTCTGTTATACAGCAATAGGGAGTAATAAACCAATGCATGTTCCATACTTGAAAAGGCAAGAAGAGGATCTCTTTGTAATGGTCTGGCGATTTCAAAAAAGACTGACCTTTTGAACTCTGGACTATCCAACGATTGACAGGAGACGGTAGCCTCTCTGTTTCCACAGCTACACTTGATCTTAACCTGAAATATTACATCAAACACAACTCTTAACATAAATTAAACAAACTTTCCAAAGTTCTGTTAAAAATTCTAATAAATTTTAGTTTGATAAAAGATATCACATGAAAGGACGTTTACCAATGAGGGAGGAAAAAAAAACCAATCAGATAAAACTGGTCCTTAAAAGGAGTGAAGCATCGAGCATATTTGTTTGTATTAAGGAATGAGGCATTGGGTAAATCTGTTCCTATCAAGGAATGCATCAGGTAATTTTGTATCTAAAACACTTTTCAGATTTTTTTTAAAAAATTCAAAACCCTTAAATTCATTACCCTGGTAATACTACACAGAAATTCAACGTGACTAACCTTTGCTTTGCATGGATTGGCTGGGCATGGGTTGCCATAGTGACAGGGATTTGCACATGGATGGTCACAGTTTTCTCGTTTTATTTGACACGGTTGTTTACATTTCTCCCCTTGTGCCTGACAAGGACCCTGAATAAAGTACAGTTTATAATCGCTATAACATAATGGTTCAATATCCCTTTGCATGCTTTGAAAAGAATCAAATATTTCTGGGATTGCTTTTACAGGAAAAATTTCATAAATTTTAAAGAGCTTTTCAATTTCAATTTTGTTTCAGAAATAAATTTTTCACATTCACATGTATTTTTATACATGCATGAAACAACTTTCATTTTTTAGTGTATTATGTATTTAGCATTTCAATGATTTACTTCCTTCACAGTACACAGTAAATAGTACCGAGTTTTTTGTTTTTTTTTAAACAATTTTTTTTTTTCATATTCTTCAATAAAGTGAATCTAGAAGTTCTGTATCTTACACTGTGACAGACTTTTGTACACTTGTGTTGTTGGCATGGTAACACCTTGTTGCAGGGTAACCCACATGAAATGTTGTCACGATGACAAGCAATATTCTTTCTGAGCTGTAAAAAGTAAAAGTCAATCACTCTTCAAGTTTACTCATCATAAATAATTACAATTATTTATATATGCGAGTCCTTAATAATTCATTATGAACTTATTCTGATATAATGATCATTATGTTCTAAATTGCACAGTTGTGAATAAGAACTGATAGTACATCTAAATTTATTTATTAAAATTTCAGAGGTAATCTTGAATAATACTGATAGTGCAGAATGCGATTAAGCATGGCTTTCACCAATATTAAAACAAACTCACTTCAACAGCTGTATTTCTTACCTCATGTTTTCCCATGCACCATTTCTCTGTAAGGAATGTACAAGGGGGACAATTCTCATCACTGTGACAGCGGTGGTGGACTGAAATATACAGTACGCATTTAATGCATCAACTTTTATTTCAAACTATCAACAAAACACATTTTTCTTTATTATGTAGCTGGGCCACAAATTAAAACCTTGGAAGCCTAGGATCATCACTAGACAGTGAATTCCTTGATGAATAAAGAGAAAATGACATTACAGAGCAAGAACGATATGCATGTTTAGCAATGGTATATGTAAAAATCACATATCCTTCTTGTAATGTTCTTTTTATTTTTAATACAAATCTTTTTTAATTTGTATGCATATTTATCTTTGCCAAAGTTTCCACATTCTTAAGATACAGGGATAATTTCTTGGAATTAAATGCTACATGTATAAACCTCAGTCTGTGATTTTCTGATCATAAGAGCTCAATTACATTTTACAAATAGATAAGCTAAGAATTCTAGATAATCAATCTGATACATACTTTCATGATCACAGGAATGTACCCGGCTACAAATCTGTTTACACTCGGGAGGCTTCATCCCACAGGGAATGGGGGGATACATGATCTCTGCCCCACAGCGACAAGTCAGCTCATCAAAACCTAAAAACACGAACAGATATCATTAGAATAAAGACATGGAACAAAATTAAGCTATAGAGCGTGTAGAGTGACAAGTCCGCTCATCAAAACCTATACAGAAAAAAACAGATATCATTGAAGTTTAAGCAGGAATCATCATAAAATAAGAATACATAATTTAATTGTTAATTTGCCAGAAATTTTCCCCCTTTAATGCTTAGCATGTTATTAAAAACTTCTCTCTGTTCCAAAAAAATATTTTTTTTCTAAATTTGATTTAAAATTTTCAACAGCATGTGTTTATGAATAAAAGTCAATACAAAGGTTATATGTGGCAACAACTGAGTCTCACTTAAGAGTTACGCCCCGAATCTCTGATATAAACTACACTCCCTTGAAAAACGGTAACCCTTGTATATTGGCCAAGTCATAATCTAGTGAACTCAGTAACAAAATATTCCTCAAATGAGGGTAAAAAAGTGAAGATTATTCTACAGATGCCTGATTTCTACTTACTGGCCATTAGACAAGGTGGACATTTGCCACGATGACAAAGTTCCTCACACTTGTGTAGACCGCAGGGCAGCTTCTTTCCACAGATTAATGAGCAGGGGTGATCCTCAGACTAAATATAGAAATACAAGGGTGATCCTCAGTCTAAATATAGCAATAAATTAATAAATAATCAGGGGTGATCCTCAGACTAAATATAGAAATAAATTAATGAACAAGGGTGATCCTCAGTCTAAATATATAAATAAAGCAATGAATTTGGGTGATAAAACAAAACAATGAGCAACAATCTTTTCATACTAAACATAGACAAAAACGTTGAACATATGAAGCAAAGAATACAACCGATTTCTACATATGTTTTTATGGAACTTTAAAAAATTTTATTCTTGTACATCTCACAAAATGATTGAATTTTAAAAGCTTATCCATCACCAGTGAAGATTAAGGGGAGGTGATTCTTACCACACAGCAATGTTGTCCACACTTGTGTCTCTGACAGGACCGTAGCTTGTTACACTTCCTCTCACATAGAAATACACGATCTGTCATAAAACATAAACATTTATTGATTTAAGATAACATATATAAAAACAACATATTTATATATCAACAAACTGTGAAACATATAATATCTGAAGTGCATAGTAAATTAATTCTCTAATTTGCAACTTAAAATTGCAAAAGATAAAAGAAAAAAAAATTCCTTTTCCTTTTCTAAGTTTACATTACCAACTGTAATGCTATTTTTAGGCATTGATTGTCCAAATATTCCTTTGTCATGAAGTAATTCATGCAATAAAAAGTTGAAAATAATATCATCTTCCCTTTGATTTCTTACAACTTCATAAAATATATACTCAATGTCTTGCATTTTGTAAAATAGTTCTTATTTAAGTTTTCGTAACAATAAGTCAGTACCTGGTAGCTTCATGACTTCGGTACATGGGAACTCTTTTTTGAACTTGGTACAGCGACAGGTCATTTCTGTTGTCAGGTCGCATGGTCCACACGGACCCTCGTGGCACTTCCGCTCACAAATATGGGGCTTCTCTGAAAATATTTACATGGATGCAGAATAAAACATTGTAATTTAAATTTGGATAAAGAAATGTTTAATTAGATAAACTTTTTTGTAGGGTTACAGAGACTTTATGAACAGTGATAAAAGAAAATCTGTTGAATTTATTTGCATCCAAGCTTTGCTTGGTATCAAGATACTTTTAAATCACTCAAATTTTCAGGGTTTGAGGAAAAATATTGGTTTGTGGAGAATTCATTTCACAGATGAAGAATTTTTGCTCAGGTAAAGATGGACTTTTACTTTTCCTGGCAGACATGAATTTGTGTATCTCTACATACCTCAAAAAACAATGTTAATTAACCTCCATAAAAAAATCAGCCATTTCACAGTTCTTCACATTAAAATAATTGTTTGTGTCATCAGGTGTCACTTACTAGATGGGCCGCACTTCAGAGGTTTCCCACACTTGTTACCACAGGTGGGTATGGGGTCGAGACAGGACTGCCTGGGGTTGGAGCCGAGGTCTTTCAGTTCCCTGGCCCCACAGGGACACGTCTTTATAACCTCGGGGAGGAGCAGACACGATTGACAGGGGCCTTCATGACACACCTCCTTACACTCATGGTTCCCACAATTCAGTTTCCTGTTGTAAATTAAATATGTTGTTAGTACAAATTGATTCTCTTCCGTTATTCACATCATTCAGGGTTATCCCTAAGAACAGGGAGCTGGGGGATTTCCCCGTCTATAATTACATAATCTTTTTTTAAATTCTACTTTCCCCTCAACCCCCTGTGAGGAGAGGAACCTTGGGCCCCTTTTCTAATGTATCACATTATCTGAATTCTACAGGACAACCCTGTTAGCATACCCTCACGTCAGTTGGTCCCTTAACTAGCAAATTCATATTAGTACAAATACATGTACATACATATGTTAAGTGGACTTTGAAATATTTCAATGAAGTACCAGAATTAAAAGCAAAATTATATTTTAGGATATTTCTAAGCTTTATATGTTGAATTGATCCGATAACTTTACTCTGAAGGTACTAGTATAACATACTTGGAACAGGTCTTCCCACAGCAGAAAGAATCCGTAAAGGACTCGCTGCTCCCACAAGTTATCTCCCTTGTCTCATGGCTCCCATAACACTCTGTAAAATCAGATATTATTACTGTTACCACATTGGTGGAGGTTTTTGTTCACAGCTGTATATTACTCAGAGAAATTAACAACTAGTCTTTCAGGAAGTGGTGGTTCAACATTTTACAAGCAAAATTAATAGGGCTAGTACTATTCATGTGGACTAGATCCCTGCCATTTTAAACCATGACCTGGTGCCAGGATCATGAAACAGACTCAGACTTAAGTCAAATTTTCAATTGCCTGTAAATTGTTAATTAATTATTGAACGAATCCCTAATTTTGCAAATAACAACACTTTTGTAAAGCAATATTCAAAAACAATTTTTTTTTTCAACTTTACTTTATCAAAATTTTATTACAACATGAATATTTGGATTAAAGCTTAAGATGTTTCATGATCCTGAGGCCTGGCCTTTACTAACATTTTTTTGTCTTAAGACTTCTCACCTTTTTCAGATGACCTCTCACCTTGTTTGATGACCTCCTGACAGGGGTCACACTGGCCGTCATGACACACAGCCTTACAGAAATGTTTACCACAGTTGAGCTGTTTCTCACAGACACTAGAGCACCTGAAGACCTCAATGCTACTGCACTTCATGGATTGACTTTAAATTAAAACAACGCAAGTGAATTATCAAATAAAAGCAGGACAAGATAAGGACAAAAACACACTAGATATGTTTTATAAATGTAATACATGTATTTCGAACTGCCATATACCATATAATCCTAAAGCTACATTTTTTTTTGCCGATAGTCTTATAAGTACTTGGTATAGCCTTGAATTGCACTAAATTGAATTTAAACCGAATTTTCTAGTTAACACAGTCCAAAACAGTTTTTAATGCTGTAATTGGAAATAAAATATTTCTTCTAAAACGTTTAAAAGGGCATTTCTAATGAATTATCTCACAGTATTTTTTTTCCCTGAAAAGTAATGAAGAATGCCACTGGGTGGTAAAGACATGACAATCACTTTTGAGAACGCTTATATTGCTATCCTTTATCAAATGTATACCTGGTTTTTCCACACAGACAATGACGGGGGACCACAGCGTTACACGGAGGGCAGGGTCCTGGGTGGCACAGTCTGTAACAAGATTAAAATTAGGATAGAAGGATCAAAAATGCTATTCTTAATAGTACCTGTATTAACATGTGTCTTTTCTTTGAAATAATTTTAAGGTTAAGATCATTCAGAAATCAATTTAATGATGATATGTTCAAAGGCCACCAGTTTTAGTTCATAAATTATCCTATTGAAAAAAGCAGACAAGTTAACTGAGGTCATAACATCTTGTAGAAATATACAATAATACATGTATTTTATTATCTTTCAGACTGAAGTTAAAAAAAAGAACAGAAAAGTTTACTCCAGACTGACATGCTTGCCACAATTTTTTTTTTAAACATACAAGACTTCAAAGTCAAAGGTCTACAAGTCAAAATTTATTGTCTTTGGATGTTATACCCACATGCCACAAGGTCAAAAATGTTAAAAGAGTTTTGGCTAGGGCTCTCCCCCAACCCCACCCCTTTATAAAAAAAAATGACACACCCACATCTCTAATGCTAAAAATCTTAGTAAGGTAAATTTATGAGCAGAAGAATTCTATTCAAAAATTAAGAATGGGTTGACCCACATTGAAGGAAAGATCCACTGTATAATAATACATTGTAATAGAAAGAAAGCATCAAAAATATAGGCAACAGTTGGTTCATGCATTGTGTCAACCTTTAAAGTACAATTCAATGTACCATCATTCTGATACACTGTAGTGACATCTTTATCTTACATTTTATGCAAAGTCAGCTTCAAGCACAGACATATGCATTAATGAACAAAAAAAAATTCTATCTGTCAACGAGTTAATACCTACATGTTACAATTGTGTTTACAGTTGGCGGAGCGGATTTTCCGGCACACCTCACCACAGCTGTGTGGAGTCTCCATTCTGTTCCACTCAGGATCTCGGACTTTTCCTATTGGGAAAAAATTACATTTCTGAAAATTCTTTAATAAAACATATCACTGAGTAATTCATACTTTCATCCACTGAATTGTTCGAGTTACATGTACAACAATACAACATTCCAACTCATGGGCTACAGTGGGGACACATTGGGAAAAAAACAAAGTAAACATATTTTCTGTTATTTCATGAATTCAAAACTGATTTCCTGAAATCAATTCATTAGCTCGGTATAAACTAGATTGTAGTTTTGCAGAAGAAAAAAAAAATCATAACATAAGCTGGTCATTTACATGGGTTAATACGCAATTTATCCCCATATCAAGATTCAAAGAAAACACTTTATTGATCAGATTTCTTGACCTAAATAGAGGGATTCTGATATTTATAATAGAATGTTGATCTTACCACAGAAACACCTGTACTGGTTGGGGAATTTCTCTGTGGTGTTCTGACAAGCAGGGCACCTCCAGCCACTGTCTGACCCTGAAGAAGAAAGCAATCAAGAAATGTTTGTCTTTATCCTATATTTATGAAATATTATTTATTATTTTGTTATTAATGTGCATTTGATAGTATGATTTCTCTTTGATATAGCAGTGTGTTCCTGTATAATGTTAACCAGAAGTCTCTGTCGAGACTGAAGCTCTACTGGTTTGAACTAATAGCAAAGGAAGAGAAAAGTGCTTAAGCAGCTGGGATTTGAAACTTTACAACAGCAATAAATAGAATAATGATCGTTGATAAAGTCTATTTATGTTCTTAGTGTAGTCTACTTGTGTGCCAAGTAATATTGAAATCAGACCAAAACTGTAGGAGGAGTAGCATTTTGAAACAATTTTACAGATATTTCTATTTTTAGTAACCACGGCAACACCGTTCATCGAAATCAAAAACCGATACACAGAATTATGTATCTTAGTGTATTCTACTTGTGTGCCAATATATACTGAAATCAGACCAAAACTGTAGAAGGAGTAGCATTTTGAAAGAATTTCACAGAAATTTCTATTTTTAGTAACCACGGCAACCCTGTTCAATGAAATCAAAAACCGATACACAGAATTATGTATCTTAGTGTAGTCTACTTGTGTGCCAAGTTATATTGAAATTAGACCAAAACTGTAGGAGGAGTAGCATTTTGAAAAATTGTTTACAGACAGACGGACAGACGGACAGCTAGACAGACGGACAGACGGACGGACGCCGGACGCATTACTATCGCATAAGCTCTTCTGGTCTCTGACCAGTAGAGCTAAAAAAACCTATTAATGATGGGAACTGCTAAAAAAAATTTATAAAAGTAAACTACTTTCATTTACAAATCAATATCTTAAAATAAGTTCTGATGAATAACAAAACCTTTCATTTGTCATACTTTGGTAATCAACTAATCATGCTGTGCAATATAATGACAATAATATTGTTATTTTACACTTGACTACAAGGGTACATATACTTCAAATCCTGATAAGGCTGGCAGTGCTATTATTCTTGTACACATGTACATGTTATTTTGCCCCGTGTTATTTTCATCCTTTTACATTTGCAACCAAGGCCAAAATAAAATTATAGTTTGTTTGGAATTGCCTCCCGCCTCATTGAAATACCCCCCTCCTGAAAAAATTTTATTGACCAAAAGTAGGAAGATTTTTTTTTATTTAATCAATTTTTTTGCCTATTACATGTATCACATACAAAACACTGAAATATAGTGTCAGATCCATGTAAAATTAGATTTTCAATTAAAAAAAAAATAATTTCCCTCCCTCCCTCCTGTGTCTGAAACCCTTCAGGCGGCAATTCCAAACAAACAATTTTTTAAGGATGGCCCAATTGTTAATATCGCCCAGTCACATTTCTGTTGTTAGATACTGTGCTCTTTGAAACTGCCCCGTTACAAATTCACCCACCTGTGAGTTAGACAAAATGGGCAAAAAATAAAATGGGCCTGAGGCAAAAATTTCCCTGTATACAGTAATTCTTACCGTCCACCCTGGCAGTAGGAGATCTGGCCCAGGTCTTAATACAACGAAGATGGAAGATGTGATAACACCCATTACAGCTCCACACTGCGTTCTGTCCACGAATCGTCTCACAGCACACCATACACTCGTACGTCCCCATAGTCAGCTGTTCAATCAATAGAGCTGTCAGAAAAAGAAAATATTCATCAGACACAGAAAGGCAGCTTGCATATTGCCAGTGAAACTCATTCAGTTATTTATGATTTTCAATATAAATAATTTTATTGCCCAAATAATAGTAACAGTTATCATTATTTGGGTTTGCTCAAATGAGCTAAAAATATTTTTTCAAAAATATAAATAAATAAGAAGAAAGTTACTGTACCTCTTTGACTTTCATCCACTTTTCCTGACGATGTTCTGAAAACCCGTGGCTTTTTCTGCCCCTTATAATATGGTTGTTGGCCTTGATTTCCTGATGCTCTATAATTATTATAACTGGATGTGTTTTTCCTTTCCTTGTCATTAACACTTAAACTATCCTGAGATGTCCACTTCCCTGAGTCATTATCACTATACTCGCTCACAAATTCCGAATCTTTACGACTCCTATCCTCTTCTAAATCCCTAAATTTAGCCTCATCATCACGACGAGATATTAAACTATCCGACCTATTAGATACTTTGATAGCAGTTTTTCTTTCACTAGCACTATTTTCTTTATTAGGATATCCAGAATCCTGATCATTAGTTTTGGACACATACTCCCTCCTTGACTTAGCTGATGCCCTATATTTATCATCGTCATAGCGATCATATCTTTTCTTACTTTCATATTGACCAGGGTAATCTGCCCTATATTTATCATCGTCATAGCGATCATGTCTTTTATTACTGTCATATTGACTAGGGTAATCTCTGGGACTATTTCTTTGTTCCTGACGAGTTTCCCTCTTTTTTTGACTTTGTCTATTTTCTCTGTTGTCATCTCTTGAATCATACTTATTCCCTCTATAATCAGAATTATGTTTATTTTCTCTTGGACTTTGCCTATAATCCCTATACTGGTTTTGATATTTTTCAGATCTTTCCTGTGCACTTTTAGGCCTCTCTGCACCTTTATTGCCTTGCTGCCTTTTTCTTTCATTCTTTATACTAGATTTTGGATTATCGGCTTCTTTGCTACTAAATGCTGCAAAATTCTTTTCAAAAAAATCTTGATCAGACTTGTAACTTTTAATCTTCTTTTCTTTTACATCTGCTTTTTCTTCTTCTAAATTCTGATCTTTACTAGATTTTTCCTGGTATAATTTTTCATTTTCACTTTGTTTTTCATTCTCTTTATCTGCATTGTCATTAACTTTTCCGCTTTCTTCCTTGTTTTGTTTATGAGGTCGATCTCTCTCTTGAACTGATCCATACTTTTCCGACCTTTGACCTCTCTCAGACCTATGACCTTGAAATTTCTCATGTCTCTGACCTCTTCTATATCCTTGCCCTCTTTCATATCCCTGACCATTCTCCCATTCATATCCAGAAGTTTGACCTTCCCTGTAGCCTTGACTAGGATTTCCTCTATAACCTTGATTGTGACCCCCTCTGTGACCTTGACCCCTAGCAGATTGAGGTCTATAGCCCCTAGCACTGTTTGGATTCTGATATCTTCTGTCTTGCTTCATTTGGTTGTTGTGATAAACATTGTTATTTCCTGACATTTGTCCTAGAGTCTGAGGATAATTATCAGATTGAGACATTTGCCTTTGTATTCCTTGATCTCCATAATATTGTGTTTGAAAGCTGTTTAAATTTGGCACAAAAAACTGCCCAGGGGGAGGAGGAAACATAGCAGGGTTGGGAACCGGAGGGGGTGGAAAGTTCACTGGGTGAGGATACGGTATATTCTGAGAGTCAAACTCCCCGTAGCTTTGTCCATAGTCTGACGGATTACTATAGTAAGAAGCCATCTGAAAGCCCTGTAGAGGTCTGCCAATTATTTTTCCTGCAAGTGAAAAAAGATGAAACATATTTTTCATTTATTCTTTTTGGAAAATTTGGATATAATATTAAAGCGGCAATACGGCTGCATATTGTGTGAAACTTCATTCAAATTTACTCAATATATCATTCAGGAATAAGGTAAAAAGTTGGAGTAAGCATTTGAGAAAAATAAATATTCTCTCCTCATACAAAATTAACGTAATTAGAATCTGTCGGAAAATCAAGGGTAATACAACTTAGATCTGTTTACTTGTACCACATAAATTCTAAAATGGCCTTGCATACAATGTAGGGTTTATAATTATAATGGAATATTAGGTAAAAGCAATTCTCAGAATCAAAATATCTTAACTCTCCAGTAAATTAATAATAGTTAACATTTTAGTCTGCATTCAGACAAATTTAACATGATTAAGTACAAAGGTTGACGTTTTGTGTATTGGGGTGCAGGAAAGGAAAATCCACCAAATCATACGTCATCACGGCAAAATGTCAAACAAAATATCTTTCTGCAGTTCCAATACAATTTGCACTTCAAATGGCAATAATTTTCATATGTCATAAGTGCATTTTATATTGAATTTACACTGATTTTTTTTTCTTTGAAAGCCATGGAGATAAGAGAAATGAAAGCATGTATCAATTTAACAAACCTGTAGGGTAGAACCTTCGTGAGCCCCACATGAATGTCACCAAGATATCGTTTCTTCTTCACCCAATGATTATATTAATCTCCCAACTAAATTTTTGTTAGGAAAGTTGCTTTCTAATTCAAGCCCTATTTTTGGTTTTGGTTTTCGTTTTGAGCGACTTTGTCAATGTAGCAGGCCTACCGGGCTTCCCTCTCTTACCATGCTGTTTTGTTTATGAAAACTATACGCAATGCGTGTATAGCCTTGCGTGTATGTGGAAACTCGAACACGTTGCGATGTACATATGTAGTATAAATAATTCTTAATTTTAATGAAATAATCAGAATTATTTACTTATGAAATTTGAAATTTTCTTAAAGTGTATACATTTATGAGTATGAAAAAAATTCTAAATCCTAAAGGAAAATTTCAACAAGTCTGTTTTTGATGAGCCGTATTGTCACTTTAATGATTCATAAATTAAAATTACACTTTCTAATGATTATATTCACTGGAATAGTCATTATACTATCTCTTGTAACAGATAAACATGTTAAAATAATGCTGAATACTCTCGTTTGACTCAATATCTGTACCTGCTTTTCTAAGAATCTGTTTACGTATTACAACCGAGGAAATTCGGAAATAAATACCTGAGCTGTGTTGAGCTCTTTGCTGTGGCCAAAGACGCAACTCTCTCTCAGTCTGTTGTAAATATATGATTGCTTGTTGGGCAATCACATATGAAAGTGCTGCTCCGATATTATTTCATCACAATTTTTGACAAATCATGTTTACCATGCGCTTGAATGTCTGTATCTTCAGAGCGCTTACCGTAAATGGCGACTGTCACAGTGCGCTTGATCCGATCGTTTGAACATCGAAACCTAAAACACGTGGTTTATCACGAAGTAGATTTATCACAGAGTGTAAGCAGCTTCAAAGACTTCATAAAAAACGGTAATTTTTCTAATCTGTTTCGAATGACAACTCCATAGAAATTAGCATTTTGAGTTCCAGTACCAACCACTCTGGTTGAGTTTGTATGGTGTCCCATTAGAGTCATTTACAAAAGTGTAACAGCGCGCTAGGAAGAGCGATCCAGCGCAAAGTTACATTACAATGCACGAATGTGTTGTTCACAACACACCGGCTGTTGCACTAGCTAACACACAATCTGCCATAATGCTAACTCAAATTTACAGAGCTATTAACAACACATCATCACACTAGCACATCTTAACAAAACGATACCAGCATGTTGTATGTTAGTATGACAGCATGTTGAGTTAAAGCTTGGTAAAAGGAATGTGTCTGCCATTTTTGTTCGGAGAATCGCTATACCTGCAGACCCCTATAATGCTATATAGACCGTAAATCTGGAAATTTTTACGTCGATTTTATTTTGCGAATTCGGGTCAAAATGCTGTTGATTAATTTTTACGTTTCAAAATTTTGCGAATGACCACTGCTTTGTTAATTAACATTTTGTTAACATTTTCTTATTGGTAATTTATTTTTAAGAAAAATATTTTTGCGAATTCAATGAAATCACAAATTTGCTAAAAAATTTATCTACAGCAAAAATTTCCAGATTTACGGTAAACATGATAAAGGGCAGGACTTTGTCACTGTTCAGTGTAATCAGTTGAGACCAGTGTAGACGGATGTATGTTATACAGCACTCGGTAGCGACAACAATAACATAATACTAAGTCTAATGCAGGAAAGTAAAATACCACAGAAACTTACAATTATAGTTGTACAGGACAGTGCAGTATACAAACAAACACAGATAGACATAACTGCAATCAAATGTAAATAAAGGTAATGCAAGAAAACCAGCACGAACACGGGTCGCCATTCCACGCCGATACCCATGACAATAAAGCAGTCAGGTGTGATGAATCTGAAGAGAATACCTTGGTGTTGATGTATCGTAGATAATAATCTCGTAAATAGGCATACGCCATTTTCAATTCGCCATTCCTTGCTGATACCAGTGACAATTAATAAAGCAGTCAGGTGTGACGAATCTGAAGAGAATACCTTGGTGTTGATGTATCGTAGATAATGATAACGAAAACGGCGTATGCCTATTTACGATTTAAGTTACGTTAGCATAACTGCAATTATGTGTTACACGAAAGCTTATATTGTAAACAATGCTTTGTAATTTCACTTTGCGCTAGCGCAGTAATTGTTATTTACAAACTGCACCAATGTGTTAGAAACAAAATCTGGCGCATTGTTAATTCTAGTGCTTTGTCACTTTGCGCTAGCATGTTGTCACTTTACGCTTGTGCTTTGTCATAAGTGCAACAATGTTTTTGAAACAAAAAGCTGGCACATTGTCACTTTGAGCTAGAGTGTTGTATATTGTTATGTTGCACTTTTACATGTGATAATCGAATGCAAAGTTACTTATGCCATTGCATTGTGAACAACACACTAGCACGTTGTCACTTCATGCTTGTGCATTAAATTGTTTCTATTAATTGTGCTTTTACGTACTCTTTTGCACTTTGCAGATGGCCCTATTGGGACACCATAAGTTTGACAAGAATTGATTACCCTAATTTTAATTTGACTTGTTTAAAACAAGTGCTTAAGATTATCAGATTTGACAGCAAGACATGCTTAGGTGTTTGGACTAAGATGCTCTAAATCAACTTTAATTTTAATTTCAAGAATTAAGCACGTTTTTGGGACCTTTTACTGGTGAAAATCATATCAATACACACAAATATTTTGATTATCTATTCATGAAAAATATTTTCAAATTCATTTAAAACTGTGGTAATTTCAAAATGATTAGCATCCTTCCAAAGTCTGGGGTCCTGTCAGCAAGTTCCCCAGTCAGTAAATCAACATGCCGACGGGACTCTTAATTGTGTGATGCTTTAAGAATAAAGGATAAATTACATTTTGCAAATTTCTTTCATTTAGATATTGTATCAAGACAAGGGCTGCCTCCTCCATTTAAGAAGTATTCTTTTGGTAAAGATTGAAAATATAATCTTAATTAGAGTACTGTAATAGAATTATTTAAGGAGTAAAGAAGTTTACTTGGTGACAATGTTTTGCATAAATTTATTCGGATTATTAAGATTGATGCATTGGTGTCTAGAAAAGGTGTGCGATAATCAAATCTACTTTCTATTACAGACACACTGAAAATATCGCACAAGCCACATGGATCAAAGGTCAGTTATGATTTAAATGCATGCTCGAAAATCTAAGCAATATATGGTGCATCAGAGTTGTCCCTAAGAATTGAAATAGCCGGAAACATTGAAAAAGTAGAATTGGGTTTTCGGTCCTTCACCTAACAGCGAGTTGAGGGGGGATGCCAAAGAAAATGGGGGTATTACTATAATGTTATCATAGGATGGAAATTTCCTGGCCCCCATGTTTTAGGGACAGCCCTGTGCAACATACATGTCAGTCTTTGTCAGATGTAAAAGATATTCAAAAATTGTATGAAAAGTTTCTGAACAGTTAATAACTGTATTGAGCAGTGATGTGCAATTTTCGAAAATACATGTACATAAATTTCAATGATGTGTCAGTCTTATGGTAATTTTTACTTGATTTTAGAGTAATGACCCAGTAATTAAAGTGGTAATTTTTACTTGTCTTTAGAGTAATGACCCAGTAATTTACTTGGTAATTTTTACTTGACTTTAGATTAATGACCCAGTAATTAACTTGGTAATCTTTATTTGACTTTAGAGTAATGACCCAGTAATTAACTTGGAGAATGACAAGGGACTGATACTGAAAGATGACCGGACACTGGCAGACAGTGGTGTAGGTATGTATGCCATTTCTCTAGCACAAAGCTGACCATCTGTGGATTGTACACTGTACAGGAAAACATGGTTATAGTGTATATGCTATACTGAATTCATGTTTACAGTGAAGCGATTTTCTTCTTTATTAAAATATAATCTTGATGAATACGTATAATAAATTCAGCTTAGAGCGAAGCAAAATTGTCCTTTTCAGCACTTTTATAGTATGCATGTTTTACTGTAGTAATAGATTTTTTTTTTAAATCGAGTTCACATCATTTTTCACTTCACAGAAAATTGTTATTGATATAATGCTGAGTTTTCTTTTAAGCAATGAATCTTTAAATCTAATATTGGTTTGCAAAATAAAGATAAAGTTTCACATAGCAATAGCAAGCCCCTCAAGTATGGAAGTTTGAACATCTGTACTGTATGACTGTACAGAATTACATTTCTTGAACATAAAGGATATGTATGTATTTGAACATGATAATTGCTACAGTAAAACCTAATCAGTTTATTCAGATAATGATAGATTATTTTTTTCACATTCCAGAGAATGAAACAGAAATTTCTTTCTTCAAACTGGAAGATTATGAAGTGTACAAGAAAAACCCACATCTTGCCTGGTGACAGTTAGGCTTCACACATTGGATACTCTCTTTATTTCTAAACCATGGACCACACTCTTCCCGTGTACCCATGTGAGAAACTCTCAGAATGAAAGAGATATCAATAATGTAAGCTACAATACTCCAGCAGCATGAAAATAGAAGTGTTGCGTCCATACTAGAAAAAAGTGTTTTTTTCCCTCAAGAGACCAAGTTATTAATAAAAATAAAGATTATATTTTTGCTTACATATAGTTAGTATGTACAATAAATTGAAGAAAAGCATGAATGAAGTTTCATTTTTGCTTTGGAAATCAGGTTTACTATTGAATTCCTATTGAGGTTATTATGACAGAAGGCTCATAGGTTACAGCAGTAACCTTGGCATTGTTTTTTCTTCTTCTCTTATACATGTAGTTACTTGGGCATTGTTAAAGCCTGCAATAATAAGCACCACCCTCAGATTTACTTCACCTACATGTAAAGTACAAGTGATTTATAACAATGTGCTTTAAAAAAGCATAGTACAGATTTGCAGTACATTTTGTTTTCCAATTCAGAAGTTTACTGGCGATACCCTACTTTTATCATCCAGTTAATGCATTTTCTTTTCCTACTGCATAAAATAGCAAATTTCCAAGTCTGACATCTTGGCTAAGTATGCCTTATTCTTGAATCACTTATAAATCACTTACACAGTTCTATTCTGATATTTAATACAACATGTACCATTTTCTTTTCATTGAAGGAATTTAGGCTGGACTGAGAACATCAGCCTAGCTCAATGGTTAGAGCACCTGGCTAGTAATGCATGGGTCCATGGGTTCTATTCCTGGTCAAGCCATGTTTTTTAATAAATAGTACATACTGTATTAATGAATTTTCAATTTTTACTCATTCCTTCTTTCCATACTACATGTACATGTACATCAAAATCAAAAAGCCTGTAGACGCAAAATTTTCAAAATCTGAATTTTAATCACATTTTCAATACTGACTTCAGATACATGTATCATTTGAAATGAAAGACCCTGGATTCACTAACTGGCAGCAATATTTTTGCTTTCAACATTAAAATCATACATAACATCAATCCAATAACAGTCGTACAAGTAACCATCAACAGGAAAAAAATCTAAGAACAGTCACTGTCACGTAAAGTCATCCACTTTTATACTAAGTGTGGCCTCTGGACGTTTTTTCTTTTCGCTAAAATCAAAGTCGCCTGTTTTTCGATTCTTCTTTTCTTCTCTTCTGTTAAAAGAAAAAAACAGAAATTCAAACACAAAATGTCAACATTATTTCAATGTTTAATTATTTGGATTTAATTACGATACTGGGATTAATTAACTTACATGCACAGCATAATACTTGTATCTATGGCATGCTATGCATATATTACATTCAAGATAAAAAATTATATACAATTTTTTATTCACGAAGAACTTTACTTTCTCATCAATGTCACACAAAAATGTTATTCTCTGGTATATATTGTTGTTGTTTTGCTTATAAATACCATTAAACAATTTCAGAAAATAAGTTTCACAAAAACTTAGTTATCTACAGTATTCATGTATGTATATTTTTCTTCAACTCTAAGCAATAAAAGCTACTCACTCTTTCTTTTTGTCCTCAGCCATCCTCTGTAACTCCTCTTGTCCTCGTTCATCCTCCTCGGTACAAAAATTCTCAGGTTGGAGGGGGTCAAATTGTAAATTCTGTATCATAAAGGAAAACAAAGGCTATGTTTTAATACACATATACTGGTATTTGTACATGTATTTTTAGCAAATTAAAAATTTTTTTTTGGCTTCTATAAGATTAAAGAATTGAAATTTGTATTTTTGTGGAGGAAAAAAAAGGCTCAGATTAACTGTACAATATTAATACATTTAACAAAGAGGTCTAAGTAAACATTTCACTATATACTCTAAATTTACTTTATTTATTGTGCACAACATATAGTTATTCTAAAGTAAGCTCAATTCTATTCTATTTGAATCTGAAAAATTATATATAAAACGAAGCTTACCTTCACCCCTAAAACATCCCCATCTTGGATGTGATAAGGGGGCTGCCTTAAGTTAGATTTTTGTGGAGTCTTTTTCCTCCCTCCTTTTCCTGGAGATTTCTAAAAAAAATATTGTTCTACATTACTTTGAAGAAATTAAACATTATTTATGCAAATTAGAAAGTTATAAGCAAAACTATTATTTGGTGCTTGAAAAAGCAGTTCATTTTGTTTAGAGTTTTAATTTCAAAAGAAAAAAATTTCAAGAGTTACCTTCTGATTTTCCTTGATTATCAGCCATTCATATTTCTTAGGGAAATGTTTCGCCACTAAAACGTGCTCCACAGGAATAAGGAGCAGGTCAGCTATCATCTGCTTCAGACTGTGTGCTGTGGCCCCCTGGGATACATTCCACACCACTTCCTGTCCGGCAGCATAGGTTTTAGTCTCCGGAATTCTCTGTCGAATTTCCAAAACAATGTGGTTGGCACTGGAAATAGATGTACACATATTATCATTGAATAATTTTCTCCAGAATATTTTGTCTACATGTATTTACATGAATTACAATATAGAGTAAACAAGAAATCTGTGAGCCAATGCTCACTAGTAATACCCCCGCTCTGATGTAAATAAGCACTATCATGTTAATATATATTGTTTACACAAGTTCAATTACAGGCAGATGAAGTTGACATCAGATTCATATCAAAATTAAACAACAAAGTCGGTAATAAAATTTCAAGCATCTGCTATGAATAGCTAATGAGAAAACTGCTATGAAAATTTGTCATGTATGAAACGGACAGACGCACAGAAAAACAGGAAGTGGATATCGGATTTAAACAAAAATGTATCCCACCATATGGCATGCCTCTGAGAAGATTGTGTTAAGATTTCAAGCATCTGTGATGAGTGGTTGCTGAGAAAACTGACGAAAATTTGTCATGTATGAAACGGACAGACGCACAGACAAACAGGAAGTTGACATTGGGTTTAAACAAAAATGTATCCCACCATATGACATGCCTCAGAGAAGATTGTGTTAAAATTTCAAGCATCTGTGATGAGTAGTTGCTGAGAAAACTGACGAAAAATTTGTCATGTATGAAACGGACAGACGCACAGACAAACAGGAAGTTGACATCAGATTTAAACAAAAATGTATCCTATCATATGGCATGCCTCAGAAAAGATTGTGTTAGAATTTCAGGCATCTACGTTGAATAATTGCTGAGAAAACTGTGATGAAAATTTGTTATGTATGAAACTGACAGACAAACAGAAAGTTGACATCAGGTTTGAGCAAAAATGTATCCCACCATATGACATGCCTCAGAGAAGATTGTGTTAAAATTCCAGGCATCTACGTTGAGTAGTTGCTGAGAAAACTGTGACGAAAATTTGTTTCGGACGGACACACAGACAGCTAGACAGACAGACAGACAGCTAGACAGACAGACAGACACACAAGGGTAAAACAGTATACCCCCCTCTCCTTCGGAGCGGGGGTATAAACATGCATATAATGAAGTGCTAGGGATAGACAGTTTTTCTTCATTATAAGCATAATTTGTTATATCTGTCTTGCTAACAATACTGTTAACGTATTACATTTGGCTGTGTTTTCTTTTTAGCGACTTTGGCGGATCGCAGCAACCGCTAAGTCAAGTACATAGCTACATGTCTTGCACATATACACATAATTAAGAATATGAAGAAATCAATTGCCACCAAATATCCTACATGCTAAATATAATACATTTACAGTATATTATAAAGTCATTGGGAATTAAAATCACTTTGCTGTAAGCGTCAATTTATTATAAACAAGTTCCTTATAACTGTGTTTTACTGAATACATTAATATCAGATTGCATAATGGTATCTTCATTAAAGGACATCAATAATATTAACACATACTATATCACTGACAATGTCTTACCTTAAGTCTTCTTCTTGAGCCAGCACCTGGACACCTAACTTCCCACAGGACTGTAATCTCAGTTTTCTACAAGGCATAGATAAAATATTCTAAAATCCCAAGCTAAGCTTCACAAATATGGCCTTCCCTCAACATTTAAAGAGAGTCTGTTAGAAATTTGGGAGTCCTATAAAACATGTGTGAGACAGTTCTATGTGAAATGTGACACAGTTCTTTGTGAAAAGTGGGACAGTCCCATGTGAAATGTGGGACAGTCGTATGTGAAATTTAGGATTGATCACCTCAGATGGCCCGCTGCACATTATGTCTCTCATTAACTGCCCAAAAGCAGTCTTCAGAGGGTTTTGCACCACATGTGCAATATGCAAGCAAATCATCACAGGTTTGATTAAAACATTTGATGATATTTTTAAATTTGATGGGCAAAATTTCACTTTTAATCTCTATAAATATTTACAAGTACATAGTACAATCAGGAAGATGTATACTGAATTTTAAAGCACATTTAAAATTCTTTGCAAGACAAAAGTATTGTAAGCATTCAATTGTTATACTGAATAACAATGTATACACATCTTCAACAGAAAGGCATTAAAGAAAGAAACATTTATTTTAATTAATAGTAAAAAAAATTCATGAATTCAACATTAATTTGACATGCCACTTTACTATTTTTTTTTACCTCAATGTTTGAGATGACCCCTTAAGCACAGTAGTTAGCAGTCCATCTTCTATGACCCTGATCCTTAAAAACTCAACCATAGGCACCCCAAGTTCAGCAATAGTTGGCAAGGTCATGACCTGCTGCTTAAGGTCATCCAATGTAGAGTCCAAGGACACCTGTACCTCCCCTATATGGAGAGCTCCCTTTTCTTTATCAGGAGTAACTTCCCCTGTGGAAGTATTCCAAAGATCTGTGTGGTGAAAAAACAATAAAGGATTGAAGTGAAATCTTACATCCATTTTATACATGCAGATATAAAATAAGGACTTTTCTTTGATGAATAAGAAACTTCAGATGGCCCACTGCACATATTGTCTCTCACTAACTGCCTAAGAACAGCTAAATCAGAGAGCATGCACCACATGTGCAATATTGCAAGCAAATCATCATTAGTTTTAAACATCTTTAAAATTCCACATCATACTTTGTTCAATCACCTTTTAACATTTCCACTGAAGTCATTTTACTAACTTTTAATTTTCTCAGTTTTATGGATTTATACTTTACATATTCTTATGGAGAGCCAATACAACTGTGAAGATGAGCTTACTTTGAATTCCTGTGGACAGCCATGAGAGAAATCCACCCTTGCTGCTCTGTTGTACAGTGTGTAACATTGGGTACAGCCAAATCTCTGGACAGATAAACCCCTAATAAAAATAATCAGTCTTAAATCAGTTCTACTTTAAATTCCCCAAGGAAAGATTGTACCTAAACCCTGAAAAGTAAGCTTGAGGTTATCTTTCTGTCATATCAATTTAACCCATCTATCAAATAAATCTCTCATTGCTATTTTTTGAAAAAATTTGATATGGATTTTTGTATCTTTTGGTCATTTGGAAACTGTTCCCATACTCCGTCTGATATATCATGACATCTTTGGGTGAAAAATTCTCAGATGAGACATGGATCATATTATCAATTTATAATTTGTTGATATACAAAACTTGCATTATTTTTTTGGCTTTAACTATGACCTTTGACGAATTAAACTGATCCTCCTACCTTTGGTGGTAGCCTCCCCTTCTCCAGGATCAACAAATCGCCATCTCTCACCAGACTGTGCTCCAACGTTGACTCCGGGTCGTTCAGTATGTCTGCTGCCTCCCCACACCAGTTTGTTTTACGCAGGTGCCAGCTCTGGTCTTAAGGAAAATATGACATAGATTTAGAATCATTTATCTATTTCAGGTAACTTGCAATACAGTACATTCCTATTTAATGAGTAGAAATTGATATCTAGAAATTATTTGCAGATGTCAAATTGTCAGAATATTAATTCACAAGTTGAGACCATTTTATTTAAACAGTTATGTGTCTTCCAGCTTCAAAAATTATAAGCAATTTCATTTTGCAATTGGTGCTTCTCACAAAAATAGGCAGCAATAAATTCCTCATGTATGCTTAAGAATTTACAATTACACTGGAATAAGTTTTCTCCACTCTGATACTTCATTCATCATTCAAATTCAATTTGTGAAGTAAAAGGAGGACAATAAACTTCAAAATCAAACAAAATATTACCTTCAACCTTCAGTCTGTTTAACACACAGGTCAAACAATCTTCTACGGTCTGATTTCTGTTGACTAACATTTCTACCGTGTCTGTCAGTCCTAGCTCCGAGCCATCAGTTGTGATGTTGATAGTTATCTAAGGACAAAATTAAAGCAGGCATTATTACATACAAATCTGATAAATCTGAGCCATAGGTTGTAATGTTGATAGTTATCTAAGACTTGAACAAAATTAACAACGTTTATGAAAACAAAATTACACAAAAATCTGACAAAACAGAAAGAAAAAATATGACATTGTGAAGTTTTTACATGCACTGTAATTGTTTTTTCAGAGGGTCATTATGCCTCAGAACCACAATTCCATTTAATTTTAAACACTAAGCAGGCTTCTTTGATAGCCACTGAATGTCTTAAATACACTTAATGTATGCTATATGTACATTGTATTTACTGCGGAAATTTTATGATGTGTACATAACATAAATAAATCCCTCACAGAAAAAAAGTACAGTTTGTCAAAGAACTAGAGTCTACTGTTTGTACAAAAGATGGGAGTGTCCACATGCCTTCATAGCTCACCTGGTTAGACTTTGGGGCCTGTCCTGGTTCTAATACAAGTTTTGAGTCTTTACTTATTCCTGCTTCCGACAAAGTTAACTCTTCACATACTGCAAAAGAATTTTTTTACACTTCATTTGGATCTGAATTAATATTAAATGAACACTAATTACATTTAACTAGGACACGATAGAAAAGATGTTTTAAGTTCACAATTTATCAGACTTCACAACAAGTTTACCATCTACTTTAAAATCACTTATTTTTGTGGAATCAATTTCCAATGGTTTGAGGTATAAATAATGGTTCACTGAGATTTGATTTTCCATTTGAAGAAATGATGAGTTGTTCTCAATACAATTTTTTTTACAATTCATGTGAAGGACAAAGCTTTGAGGATGTCTTCATACTGCATCTTAACGGAAATTTAACCCCCCCCTCCTTCCAATGAAAATGTCTTGAGTGATTTTACAGTTACTGTACTTTCCCTATTATCAATAGTTTTTTTATAAGAAACTCTACAAAGGCTTCCGATCAGGTTTTGACAAAAGGTTAAGAGAATATGAAAAGTGACACTCAATACAAAATTTTACATGGTGATTTGAGTCCCAGGGTCTCGTGTTCGACACGCAGTCTACCCCCATCTTGAATCTCATGGAGCATGAACTTTGACACGGCCAATGCTTTCAGAAGGGAGACAGACTATAAATAGAACAGAATCAGGAAAAATAAATGTAAAGTCTGAAATCAAGAGTATAAATACTTGTACATATACATGTAGTTACAAAAAATATGAATTGGATTAAATATTGATCAAAGCAGTATATGCTTCAGGTGGAAAAAGAAATTTTTGTTTCATGCTAAAGGCACAAATTAAAACTATTATAACTTACGCATTTTAATTACATCTGTGGGCAATGCTTCTATTGTAGAGTTACAATATGTTCACGTATATTAGAAATAGAAATTTACATCTGTAGGCTATGCCTTTACAGTAGATACAGAGATAGATATTATATAGATATTTACATCTGTGGGTCATGCCTTTACATTAGTTACAGATTTATATATATATATACTAAATATTTACATCAGTGGGCAGTGCTTGCAGCTGAATACTCTCTCTGGGCCCATCTCCCTACAATAGAGCAGAGTAAAATATGATTATAGTGAACATGCTAAAATAAGTAATTCATGTTAAGGCTGGATAAAATTGAAATTACATTTGTCAGATCCCAACCCATCCATTTTGATTAAAAATCCTTGATTGAAGCATTTTAAATTTTCATGAGTTTTCATGATCTTTATTTGATTATATAAACTAGTTCTCGTAAGGGTTGCCCGCAACCCTGTGTCTCGCCTGCTGTCGCTGTGGTTAGTAAGAAATGATTGTCTGATAAACTGAAGCATTTATTTGAACTTGCATTTTGAAATCAAATCCACTGTATATGTATCAAGTCATTCATGCAGAAAATGTAGGTGAAGATTACCTAATTATGGTACTGATATTGTTGGTTACCCATGATGTGTAGACTGACAAATTATCATGCCACTATAAGTTATAGTTGCTGAGATATGGACCTCCACCATAAATTTATGCAAAGTCACTCATGCGGAAAAATGTAGGTCAAGATGACCTAATTCTGGTACAGGCGTTTGTGGTTACCCATGATGTATCCACTGACTAACTATCATGCCACTATAAGTTATAGTTGCTGAAATATGAACCTCCATTATCAATTTAACCAAAGTCATTCATGCAGAAAAATGTAGGTCAAAATGACCTAATTCTGGTACTGATGTTGTTGGTTACTTATAACCTGTACAATGACAAATCATCATGCCATTATAAGTTATAGATGCTGAGATATGGACCTCCACCAAAAATTTAACCAAAGTCACTCATGCAGAAAAATGTAGGTCAAGATGACCTAATTCTGGTACTGACGTTTGTGGTTACCCATGATGTATCCACTGACTAATTATCATATCCCTATAACTTATAGTTGCTGGAATATAGGTCTTCACCATAAATTATCATGAAAAAACTAAGTCCAACTTAAGGAAAAAATACGGAAAAATTTGAATTTTTTTTTTCAAAATCATACTTGGGATATAAATTTTTATCCATACTGAATATTGTGTCCAAATTTCAAGAAGACTGAATAAAATTTGAGAAAGTTATTGCAGTTTATAAAACTTTGACATTTGGGTTAACCAAAAGTTGGACGCCGACGACGACGACGACGACGACGGAATCTATGGTCGCTATGTCTCGCTTCGCGACATTCGTCGCAGGCGAGACAAAAATTGCCTGTAGTATGTCCTGCAAATGAAAACTGACAATTTTTTCCTGTCTCATCAACAAAATTACAGGCTGATCAGTCAAAAGTTATACTAACCTGGCACCTATTTTCTATGCTAACTGTAAATTTGACATTGACTGGTATATTTGTTGGACGGGTTATTCTGAAAATGGAAGAAAAGCACTCTTTTACATATATTGTGAGCATTAAAACATAAATGACAAGAACAACTGAAGACTGGCTGAGAGTAAAACTAGTTAGTATCTTACTGTTCTAATTCCTGGACAAGGAATAGTTCTGATCCATTATTTAGCTTGAGTTCAGCAATAGATTTGGACATTTCCTCTGATGTAAATGCTAGCAGCTTTTGTTCTCCTGAAATTATAAATATTTACTTATTAAATGACGTTATTCACAATATCAACATCTTCAATTGTATTTCAGTATTTATGACTGTTTTTGTTAATACTTTTAGATGAAGTTTTTAAGATCTACTGAGTTATTGTAACAGTTTTAAAATTCACATATTATTAAGATGCAATAATTCATAATAGCTATTATATATGTACTGGCACAATAACCGTACATGTAAGTAATTCAAGATGCTTGCAAGCTCTTGATTGAATTTCATTGAATTGTATTTTGTTGGTAGGAAATGAAAGACTAAAATCCCTTTAACAGTTTGATTTCAGTACAAATCAGAAATGGTAAAATAACATCAGCCAATTAAATACTGACATACACACTTCTTCATCAAGGATGAGATACAAGTGCCTGAAGAACCATGATAGCCAATAAGATATTATTATCGAATACAAGAATACTGTAGACGTTCTTTTCTCCACGGGTCAATAATTCCGCGGAATCTCAATTTCTGTTTAATCCGCGGGTAGAAAATTACGTGTGTTTTCTAGATTCTCACTATATGCCTTTCATTTATTTTAAGTACCCTTGGACAAATTTCTGCAGAAAATTTGTGACCGCACACATAGCGTAAATTAATACCTTGCGGAAAAAAGTACTTCTACAGTATATTCAGAAAAGCTGTCCTGCGTGTATTTCACATACAGTATTACATCTTTCAAAATGATGTAGTATTTGAAAAGCAAGGTCTCTCTACCATGGATCCTGAGGCAATGCTTTTAAAGAAGTCACCAAAACTTCAGTTAACTTGGAAAGTTTCATGCCATCAACTACAGAATTTGCATACTCACCTTTGCCCACTAATCTCTGCATGGTGACAGAACTCGGGTAAAATAGATATTCTGCACAGGCTATGTCCAATACATCCGACAGTAACATATTCTTGGGAAACCCCCTGGAGAGGGAATTCCCCTCAGGTGGAGTTATATTTAGCAGGATGGGTTCAGTTTTTTCACCTACAGCCACAGTTACTCCATCGACCTGCACAGTAAAATAAAAATGTTACTTACCAAGTAAGGTACATCATTTTTTTCTTAATTGACATGCAAGAGATGAATGGCAATAAGGCAGTGAAAAATCTTTCAACAAAATTTTTAGGCCTATTTTTTCTTTGAAATTCAATCATGAAAAATAAGTGTGTACTATTTAAAAGAAATAGGAAAAATTCCACATGAAGATATCATAAATATAGCATTCTATTTCTATATTTTGATTACTGTGAAATCAATTATTTTCGTTTTTAATTTACATTATTTTGGAGATATGGAGAGACTTAAAAATTCATGACCACCACGATTTGTAAAATGTATTATTATACTTTCATGTTAAATACTAAAATCTGATTGGTTAAGACGCAGTTAACAATCCGTTCTATTACCCTCAGCCTTAGCAACACACGTGACAATGGGTAACACGACAGTTAAGTCATATGCCTGGAAATTATGAGCGTACGGTTCACCGTAGAATTCTCAAAACGTCAGTTGCGCGTTTGAAAGAACTGGAATAAACTTGACGTCAATAAAAGCTTGCATCTGATGTAGCTTACTTGAAAACAACAAACGTAGGACGAAACACACTTGCGAGTGCAGAAATAACGAAACTTTAGATGATAAAGGACACTTAGAGTATCAAATAAACAATAAAGAGGTCAGTAAATCTTTTTCGAAATAGTTGAAGGTTTGAAAGCTTTCTAAATGTGAACGTAAAGACGATCGACGATTTTTTTTTATCACATCCTAAATCAAGAAGACATTCAGTATAATAAAATAAATGGTGCCTGTTTTGGAGGGTAACAGTTGAAATTGACACCCCTCAGAAAACCATTGTCAACCTCCGCTGACGCGTCGGTTGACAATGGTTTTCCTTGGGGTGTCAATTTCAACTGTTACCCTCCAAAACAGGCACCATTTATATAATATGTATTACTGCTCAAAACTACTCCAATCATGAAATAAAATCCTCACATATCATTAATTTTTTCTCAAAACTGTAAAATTTGCCCCCATAAAAATATGTGATATAACATTATCTTACTGTTTGTCCATCCCAAACAAAGAGTGATGCTTCATCCCCCACTCCCAGGCTTTGAATGGTCACATCATCTGAACCTGCGAATCAAACATGTTAACACATGAAAATTTAGACTCTAGGATCATATTTCATGTGTACAAAGCACCTGGGAGATAGATATTTTATTTAATTGACAAATAAATTATTAGTTCTTGGTCTGAGGTCTGAGTTTGGGTGACATATTACCTGTAAGTTTAGAGTAGAGGTGGTATCCAGAGGGAAGCTCCTTCATTGTGTGAATCACAAAGTTCTCTGGCACCAACTCTCCTCCTATCTAAAACAAACAGTTGCAACTATACAGATGGCATTGCAATAGATATGATTTGTATTTCAATTCACAAGCCTGTAGACATAATTATATTTTGAAATGAAATCTAGCAGAATCAAAATATGCAACTGAAAAATTCTATTACAATGAATGTTTTTGGTTTAATACCACCTTGCTATATGTACATGAAATCTGAAAATTCAATACAATATTGTTATTAATGAATCCCCATCACTTTCCTGACACCACCTAACAACTGTGAATCCATCACCTGCCCCTATTGTTTATTAATGACCCCCCACCACACAAACTTTCCTGACACCACCTAACGACTGTGAATCCATTACCTGCCCCTATTATTTATTAGTGACCCCCCCACCCACCCATCACTTTCCTGACACCACCTTACAACTATGAATCCATTACCTTCCCCTATTTACCTCCATAACTGCAATCAGGAGATCTGCCAGATTCTGTCGACGGTCTAGTTCCAGGGGGAGGTAATTAGACTGGGGATCCTGTGGTTGGAGGGCCCCATTACTCTCTGTGAACCAGGCAGAGAAGTGGATACGGAGATTTATCTTGTTTAGTTCAATCTCATAGGCCTCCCTGTAAATGACAATGATAAATATAAGCAGTCCAAAATTAATACTTTCTCTTTGCATTGCTTTTATCCTGTTGTTGACTTTAGATATGCATAATTTTTTAAAGGAATTCTTCAATGTATATATTTTTTTATCTCATAATATGACTGCAGCAGCTCTAAGGTTATTATAATGATTGTTAATTAAGGCTATAGACAGTATCATTTATCAATTTTCATTTTGTAGAATTTTTTTTTAATTTAAAGTTTTTTAAATAAATTATTTAAATTTATTTTTTTTAACATGGTAGTTTCAGATGTTTTTCCCCATATCAACACAGAATATAAAATCTACATGTACATGGAAAAAACTTCACATAGTATCAAAGCTTCAAATTTTAAACAAATTCTTTGACAAACACCTCAAATTTAGATTTAAAAAAAATCTAAAACTTCCCTTCCATTAATTTAAAATTAAAAAATGACAAATTTCCTTTTAAGTTCCACAAGATTTTGTGTAATCTTTAATCAGCACTGCTTCCCCCCCTCCTTGTTACCTTTGTTTCTGTAGATCCTCATTTTCTTTTGTTACCTCCATAACTAAAGAAGCTGGTACTGCACTCATTGATGAAGCTGAAATGATTTTGAAAATTACAATGACATACAGATCCAACATTTATAAACTGTAAATGTATAAATACAAAAGGACAATCTATCTACTAACTGTATACATGAGTACATACATTGTGTCTGTCTATCTAAACTACCCTGGTTGTAGTTAACAGAACATCTAGTAGTTAACAGAAAATCACTAATCACAAGTCCTCACCATTACATGACTGGTCGACAATTCGTCTGTAGAACAACATGTAGGCACTGGACTTGCCCGAGTACGTGCTCTGGAGTTCTTGTTCTCGGACGGGATGGACATGACTGTCATTGAAGTGGAACCAGCAGTGCCCCGGGGCAGGGGGAGGGGAAGGGGGCCTGGACAAAACAAAGTACATGTAGCTGGCTAAGGTACACATGGAGAATTAAAAAAATTAAAAAGAACTTTCTCTTTAAATGAATTTGATGAGCAACTATGCCTTAAGTTATTCACTCAGCTCAGGCTTTCTTGATTTAACCTATCACGTTATTTTTTGAAAATTTTGATAATCTCTATGATTCATAATAAAATATTTCAATTTTCATGAAGAGATTATTAACAACTTTATTTATCAAAAGTGAACTCTGAAAAGACATTATTACGCTCCCTGCATTTTTGACAACAAACCCATGAAACAACAGTTATATAAATTATATGTGTCAATTTCAGTAACAAAGGAAGAAGTACATGTGCATCTAAATATACCTAGATTTTTTGGGGTTGTCTACTTCTGTGTTGGCAGTTTTGGGTATATTTGTCTCCTTCTGTTGTGATGACATCACATTGGGGGACGTATATTGCTTCAGACTTATTGAATTTGAGGACGGATCAAAGAAGAATTTATCATCATACTTCATAATGAACTGAAAAAAAAAAATCAATTACAAGAGCTATACTAACAATGCTGGGTTTTATGTATACAAATCTAATACAGGAATTAAATTAAAATCATAACCAGGAACAAACAGTTAACTATAGAAACTCCAATCTTTCTGCCAAATCAAAAAATAAATAAAATCTGGATGAGACACAAAACACAAGCAAAGCTCTGTCTATCAGAAGTCTTGCTGGCCATTTTGAATTGTGCATTCTGGATAAAGATCTTACCTTTATTATTGAGCCATACTGCTTTTTGAATCTCTTATTCCATGAAACTCCAGTTTTCTTTGTAATTTCCTAAATTCAAGCACAGTTGAAAGATAAAAAAAAAAACAACTGCAAAATACATTTTTTCAACATGAATAGCAAACAAGAGGCCCATGGGCCACATCGCTCACCTGAGAAGCTTTGACCATTCTGTTCTTTACCAGATTTCCCCCTTGTTATACATAATGCATCCCCACCCTACCCCACTGATCATAATTTAGACATTTTGAAATCTACACTACCCCATGATCCTTCCATGGGCACATATGTTTCAGCTTTTTTGGCCCAGTGGTTCCTGAGAAGAAGATTTTCAAGATTTTTCCTATATATCTCTATGTAAAACTTTGATTCCCTATAATGACCCCGCCCTTCCCCCGGGGGGTCATGATTCCTATAATTTAGAATTTACACTACCCCAGAATGCTTCCACATAAGCTTCACTTTTTCTGGCCGAGTGGTTCTTGAGAAGAAGTCGAAAATGTGAAAAGTTTACAGACGGACAGACAGACGGATGGACGGACAGCTAGACAGACGGACGACGGACAAAATGTGATCAGAAAAGCTCACTTGAGCCTTCGGCTCAGGTGAGCTAAAAAGAAATCTTACCGCTCCCAGCTTGTCGACACTGAGACACTTGTCAGGAGCTTGGCTCAATATGGTCTGAATGAGCTCAATAGGTGAGTCACACTCAATCACATCGAGTTGTCCAGACTCAGGGCTCCCAAGGACAGAAATGCTGCCTTCTTCTGGGGCTGACCACACCCCGAAACTGTCCACGTCCCGTAAGTAGGCCGTGTAATGTCCCCCATGGGCTCCTCCTTTATGTACGACCACCGAGAATAACTCGTACAGATCTCTACCTTCTGACTGCAAAAAAAACAAACACTCTCTGTTCAATAATAATGAGACAGACTCAATACACCTGTATCTGATTATCAAACAAGAGGCCCAGGGGCCACAGCGCTCACCTGAGCACATTGGCTAGGAAAAAGCACATATCAGATCAGAACTTAAAGTTTACTGGGGGGGGGGGGGGGGGGGGGGGCTTGAATTTTAACCCTTTAACCCCCCAAGGGGTTCATGATTTGAACAAAGTAGAATCTACACTACCTGAAGATGTTTCATATTAATATCACTAATCATACTTTAGAAGAAGATTTTAAAAGGTTTCACTATAAATCCCTAAGTAAAACTTGGGTCGGCCATTTTGGCTCCACCCTAGCCCTGGTGGTCATGATTTGAACAAACTTGAATATACACAATCTGACAATGATTCCACATGAGTTTCATCTCTCCTGGCCCAGTGGTTCTTGAGAAGAAGATTTTTAAAGATTTTTCCTATATCTTCCTATGTAAAACTTGGGTCGGCCATTTTGGCCCCACCCTTGCCCCGGGGGTCATGATTTGAACAAACTTGAATATATACAAAATGACAATGATTCCACATGAGTTTCATCTCTCCTGGCCCAGAGGTTTTTGAGAAGAAGATTTTTAAAGATTTTTCCAATATCTTCCTATGTAAAACTTGGGTCGGCCATTTTGGCCCCACCCTAGCCCCGGGAGTCATGATTTGAATAAACTTGAATCTACACTACCTGAGGATGATTCCACATGAGTTTCATCTTTCCTGGCCAAGTGGTTCCTGAGAAGAAGATTTTTAAAGATTTTTCCTATATCTTCCTATGTAAAACTTGGGTCGGCCATTTTGGCCCCTACCTAGCCCTGGGGGTCATGATTTGAACAAACTTGAATCAACACTACCGGAGGATGATTCCACATGAGTTTCATCTTTCCTGGCCCAGTGGTTCTTGAGAAGAAGATTTTTAAAGATTTTTCCTATGTCTTCCTATGTAAACTTGGGTCGGCCATTTTGGCCCCACCCTAGCCCCCGGGGTCATGATTTAAACAAACTTGAATCTACACTACCTGAGGATGATTCCACATGAGTTTCATCTTTCCT
>PRKT01000080.1:40894-50894 GCA_003671525.1 Saccostrea glomerata
GTGAAATGCGGCGATGACACAGTCCACTTGAAAAATATATCATCTGATTAATTTACAATTTTAAAAAATTAACTTTGTTTTAACTCCTTTTACCATATTATAACATAAACACAAAATATATTTACGTGATTTACAAATCAAAATATAAATCGGGATCGAAAATCGAACGAATTTCAAAATGGCGCCATAACATGATAACACTGTTGGGGAAGACGTAATTTTTGAATAAAAAATTTAAAGTTCAATCTAATAATTAGCACATCGTAAATAACTGTGTATTACTGTTAATACCCCGGCACATTGAATGAGGTCTTTGACAAGGGAAACCCAGTCCGCTTGATACATAGTAGGCTTGTATTATGCGTGCCTGTATATTTTGATTGAGGTAACATTTCACCCGACTTTCAAACTTCGTGAACAAAAAAGAAATTAAATACAGTAAGTCATGTGAGACTATTTTATAATTTCTAGACTCCAAAATATTGATTGACATCATCATTTAATTTTATTCATAGTTTGTGTATGATGTACTTGTAAATAAACAACGAAAATTTTCGAAATTGATATTTTCCTGCAATTTTCCTGCACTCCGGATTCTGTCTAATCCGGCCAAATTGTATGGAACCGGCGGTAGCCGGATTGGACAAATTATACTGTACTATCATATTTACCTTTTCTTGATAAGGGGACATATCTAGTTGTGTTGGGAAGACAAATTTTCCGGTCTCCTACAAAATAATGGACCATGACTCCAGAATTATACTGATTTTATTATCTCATTCAACATTTTCTTCACCTTTAAATTATTAGTCTTTTTTTCGTACATAACCTTGCTTACAAACACACATTCATAGAATCACACATTAAAGATGATTCATTTTGTTTTATAAATAATTGATTTAACTTGAAATAGATCTATTATTTTGAGGAAGACCCAATTTTTACCTTGTATCTGTCCATTTTGATGAGATCAAAACTAAACCTCAGTAGGGAGAAGGTCAGAATCTGTGGCAGTGAGCGAAGCTTGGCTCCCTGTAAACAGAGAAAAACAGGGCAACTTTACACCAAGTACTGTATACAGGGAAACTTTTGCATTTGTTTTATTTTCGCCCTTCTCACCTAACCTTCATTTGGGGGAATTTAAAATTGGGCGAATTCAATGAAATGAAAAAATGAAGTATAAGTTCCTAAATAAAACTATGACTGGGTTAATTTAAAATGGGGCATAATTGTTTGCAAGTGTGTAAGGGCAAAAATTACATGGGGCAAAAATAACCATGTACATGTATACAATATTTAAAATCTAAAATGAAATTCTACACTTCTCCGACAAGAATCCATTAAGGTACAAAAGGTCATAAAATGATTACGAATCTCTCAGACAAAATAGTGTTTTCATGTGACAAAGAAATTACAGAAATGTATAATTTTCATCAGCTTATATTTTTCCACTTTGACTTTTTGTGAAAAAGATGTTTTATTTTTATTTGGCAGTAAAAATGCACTTTTCAACTGTACTGGAGCAGTGCAGATAATCTATGTAACTTAGTTACCATCTCAACCGCAATCATTATCAAAAAATTATATAGATACAGATATCTTGTTATTTAATAGGGCTTAAAGTTAAAAAAAAATTGTTTTAATACTATGATAAAACACCAGTGCATACTTTTTTGGCATCCACTAGTTTATTACAGTTCTCACATCGGTACTGATTTTTCCCCTCCATAGTTTCGGTTTCACAATAATAACTCCGTAAGCCTGCCTCTAATGACTCGGTACCACTCACAGAAATACTCAGGTCCAGAAAATCCTCCTGTTACAGAACATTGCACAATTAATCCAAATCAACCTTACAATAAGCTACAAACTCAACAATAATGGTGATAGCTCTATTTCTCCACACCAAGAATAACATGTTCATAAAATTTATGAAAACAAACTGAAAAAAAAATTTTAATTCTTACGTCTAAAAATAAGGATAAAGATGCATCTCTCATATACAAATTTACTTTCAATTTTTTTAAGAATTAATTTGCTAATAATATTTTGTAAATTCATTAAACTTTTAATTTTAGCTTCCTGGTTCAGTTTTTAGCAGCAGGTAAAATATTACAGGAAAGATGGTCAAGAATAAGTAAACCAGTAAGTAAAAAGAAATGTTTTACCTCTCTTTCACTGATTTTCCCACAAACTGAACAAACAATCTAAAAAATAAAGCATTGCCTGTCTTAAATCCATTCTTATAATTCTATACAATATACTAGTACACAATACTTAGAGATGACTAAATAGAATCAGTTGCCCTTGAACAAAGTCAATAAATGTAAAAATGATAAAGCTGTTTGAAAAGGTGACAGATTTTAACTTGTTACTGTTACAGCTGTTTTATGAGGTGACATACCTGATTGACTATAGCTCCGTGATACAGCTGTTTAATGAGGTGACAGATTTTACCTGATTGACTATAGCTCCATGATACAGCTGTTTTATGAGGGGACAGATTTTACCTGATTGACTATAGCTCCGTGATACAGCTGTTTGATGAGGTGACATACCTGATTGACTATAGCATCATGATACAGCTGTTTTATGAGGTGACATACCTGATTGACTATAGCTCCGTGATACAGCTGTTTTATGACATGACATACCTGATTGACTATAGCTCCGTGATACAGCTGTTTTATGAGGTGACATACCTGATTGACTATAACATCATGATACAGCTGTTTTATGAGGTGACATACCTGATTGACTATAGCACCATGATACAGCTGTTTGATGAGGTGACATACCTGATTGACTATAGCACCATGATACAGCTGTTTGATGAGGTGCCGGCCTGAGGTCCCTACCAGCGAGTCCTCTATTGCACTGAAAAGAATCCGGTTCAGCTCCTGAACATCATGCTGCTGAAGTTCCTGAAATTACAGAATGTTTGTCTTTTTAAACTTTATTAGAATTTCTATAATTAAGGCTATTTATATGATCAAATAGATGCCATGACCATTATTCTCCAATAAATTACATAGTCATCAACAAATTATTCATAATTTTAACACAGTTTCCTCTAATTTTGAATGATAACAATATTCTTTTGACTCAAATCTGTCAAATACCCTCTACATTTCCAAAGTTCAAGAATTTATGACATTCAAGAGAGTGGTGTATAAGATCAAAGTCACAGATAAAAAAGACAACCACAAGAAATTCTCCTTTTTGACACCAGTCTGATCAACATACATCACATTAACAAAAAAATATTGATTGATAAAACAAGCCTACACATGTTTATACTCTAGTAAAAAAAAAGCCTTATATTTACAGTATGTCGATTATATATGTTGTAATCCCCAACTGCTGTATCATCATTTATCTTTTGTTAGTTGCTACTATCAATTTTGAATTTCCTCTTGTATGTTTTTCTTATTACTTGTATGCCCTGATGGGCCCCAAATTGGTATTAATAAATCTTATCTTATCTTATCATACTCTCTTCAGAATCTATTCATTTCTTTACCTCACTATTGGTCAAGAAATAGCTATCGCTCATTTCTCTAGTGGACACACTGTTGGTTATATTACCTCATTATTTGTCCAACCAAAACTATCGGTCAGTTCTATGGTGGACACACTCTGTCTGTCTGACATCAGAAGCCGAGCGAATAACTTCTGTAGATGTAGAGGTATCACCCGTACCTGTCAACAAAGCAATTATTAAAGCAATGTAGTTAATAAGATAAACAGATAAAAAAAAAGATAAGCATTTCAAAGATACATGAAAGATAATTAACATATTAAATGTAACTTGTTCCATACATGAACTCTTAAGTCTTGTAAGATTTTGATGATGCACCTCTCTCATCATGCTCATGATTTTAATATTTTTAAGCATTTATTTAAGAAACATCTTTGCCAAGTCAGTCTTTCTGTTCAAAACCCTTTTGAGTTTTGATGAAACTGTTGATGTTGTTCATTACAATTTACACACTGATTCATTAGAACTAAACAGTAAATTATATTTAATTCTTGTCATGTTCTTTCAATACCTTGGGGTTAAAAGCACCAAAGGAACTTGATGTGGAATAAATTAAAATCTTTTTTCCAAATGCAAACTTTTTTTGAAATTTACCTTTACACCTGCACTTCTTTTGGCAAGACTACCCAACTCATTTTCACCAAGGCTGAACAATGCATCTGAAAATATAGTTTGATTTCAAACAATTACTCAGTACAAAAGAATTTTATTGACATTATTGTCGGTAACGGGTTCGTTTGCCTGATATACCTGTTCGCAGGAGTCCGTTCGCGCAGAGTCCGTTCGCCCGAAATATTTTTCGCCCAATATCTTGTTCCTCCTATATGTGGTTCGCCCAATACTTATATATACTTGTATGCACCATATGAATCAAAAATTAACATACGAGTATATCATTTTTTCTATTTATTTCCCTCACGAACTTGTCTTTTTTTCTCTCAAATTCTGATACGAAGAGCAAAGTTTATATAGTAGTCTAAATTAATTTTTGATTTGATTCTAATGTTTTTGAATGACTAAATGTTTGCACTAAAATAGTTAATTAGATGATTAATATCAATGTTAATTAGCGGGAATGCATCCGTGTTATTTTTACGAATTGTGCTATGTTTTGATTAAAGGACTGATCGAGACGTTAATACGGTGACCGCTGATACTAAAACAGGTGTGACCATTTGTGACCATATGCATAACGTCTGACGGACACAGTGACGGTCTGTTTTATTTTGAATGTACGAAAATTAGGAAAGAAATTTATTAAATTTTACTCTACATTAAATTATGGCGAACGGACCCTGTGCGAATAAGTTTTAGGGCGAGCAGACTCTGGGCGAACAAAAAATCAGGCGAACGGGAAATCGGGTGAACGAACATGGAACCATTATTGTCAATGTGAATTGGACAGCTTGAAAAGATAGATTAGAAATGACATATTTCTCACCAAATTAAATAAATTACCATTTTACTATTTTAATATTTCGGCTTGTGTTATATATTTATGAAAAGATTGAAATTACTTCTTTCTTTTTATGTGAACATGATGGAATTGAAATCAAGTTCCAGCATCACCCCGTGTTTGCTAAATACTTGGAAAAGAAATATGAATGTTCCTTGGACAGGTACCTCTGAACTCGGTTGTAAAAAATAGTGTCTGTAACAGAGAATTCAGGTAACACGTGGCGCCTTGGTTGTTGATGCCACACAATCCACATTTTGCTCGTTTCGATGGTGGCTGAGGCAATCCGGGCTTTGACTGATGAAGTGCCGACTCGAACTGTTCTCCGTCTTCTGCGAATAGTCCTTCAAGGCCCAGCATATCCTCTCTCTGTTTAACCTCTCACAACTGATGGCATTAGCTTAAGCCTCCCAATCTTAACTTAATTTATCTAAATGCAATCTTTGTTAACTCAGAAACTTGAGAAGGGAAACAAACTTGCATGGGTTTCATAACTTCCGGTAATGAAAATGATAAAACTTGAGTTAAAACGGTACTTTAATCCGGAAAAGATATAGTGTGCCACAAAAGTTTAGTAAAAGTTTGTGCATTTTGTTCAAACAGCAAATGTCAGACTCGGAAAAAACTTCAATGAAATATTTGATTTATTTACATTTCAAAAAAAGGAAGAAATTTAAAAGTGAAAAGTGTTTATAAATTTGAAAATTTAGATTTTTGAAATAAAATATATACGAAATCATTTTGAGTTTTGAAATTCAGTAAGACATTTGACCAAATGTATTAAAATTCTTAAACTCTATTTAAGGTCAGATGAGACGTTCCTCAAAATCTGTTTTGTATATCTTCATAATGTATGAAAAATATCCAAAATTTAAATAGCATTCTGATTTCTAAACCAGTTTCTAAACGTTTTTAAAAAATCCAAACACTTAAACATTTGAAATTGGAAAATTATTTTTCTTCCCCAAAGGATTATATAAGAAGTACTACCCCTCGTATCTTGCAGAAATGCCTGGTAAGGTACCTCAATTTTTTGTGAGTAAACATGTTTAAGTAGCAACACTTTAATGACAAATTCTTAGAAAAATTTATCTATTATTAAGGAACGTCTCGTCTGTCCTTAAATATTTTTAGAAAAATGAGTTCTAATTAAAGTGTATCACAGACTCACCTCTAACTGTGAATTAGAAAAACAAATCATTTTTTTCCCTCGATGAAAGATCATGTAAATGATTGATAATTTGCAGAACCGTAGGACTGAATTGTTTTAGTTCAGAGTTACAAACATTACCAAAATCGAAAAGATTTTTCTTCACACACACATGTATATACACAAAGGGGGAGGGGATAAAGTACAGTGCATCATTGAAGGATGACAGTCTAAATCAGCGCATGCATGGCTTTGAATGCGGCAAGTTTTTTTTTTAATTCGAATGTTCATGCCCCTGTATCGAAAGATCTCGGGGTATTTTGTTTTTGTCCTGTCTGTCTGTTTGTTGTCAACTTTAACCTAGCCCATAACTATATACGCTGTCAATGCATGGTATGAGTGTATACCACTTAGTCTATGTCCCATTCCAGAATTAATTGTGTTTTATTGTGTTTCACAAACTCATCTTGTAATTTATGTTGTTGGTTTTTTTTTATCTAAGTAGGAATTTATACTAAAGGTGCATTCATTTTTTTTTCTCCCCTCCCCACCCCAAGCCCACTTCATTTTCTTTGACGACATTTTTAAGTGTCAAACCGTATGCATGTAGTTGATATCAAGGCTCACTCATTTATGATTTCCAATTAGAATTATGCTAATGAGACTGAACTTTATATTCACGTTCCTTAACATATATATTTTTTAAGCCTATCCCCCCTCCCCATAATCGATGATCGAGTGGGGGGTAAGTCTAGCATTCTGTTTATCCGCAAAAACTTTGACATTGCCCATAAAATTTGATTGATTTGAGCTTTGGCTTTAGAGTTTTCCTTATTGTGACAAGACCTCTCTATGGGTACCAAGGTATTAGACCTCTTTAGATCGATTGACTTATATATTATAGGAGTTTTCCCCATGCGCTTTTGTAAAAATTTTCGGCAAACGTTTTCCAGAGACCTACCGGTATACGTATACTAAGTAGTATATAGGTCCCTGCTTTAATCTTTGTCATACATGTAAAGTTCAATAGAACAGTTGATGCTAGGGCTTTCAAACTTTACATGTGTATTCAATGAGACCTATAATATATTGACCCAATTAAAAAAACAACTTGAAACGTGGTAGAACTTTAAAACATTTGGTTCTAGGGCCTTCATATTCCATTTTTTCCCTTCAAATATTAAAAAAAAGTCTTATTTATAATTTAAAAAAAGCAAATTTACCTGTCCTATATTTTGTTCATTAATCACTGTTTATTCAGTATTTATATGTTTTCTATAATTAATTTTTTGATTACACAAAATTTCCACCTATTCCCACATAAAATCTTACTTTTTCTACTTAATTTTCAAAAAGTGGGAATAGGTAGAATGAACCATATTTCACCTGTCAGGTTTATTCCTTTGAAATCAAACAATTTTCACAACTTGGAATTTGACCTTCCTTTAAAAAACTTAACCTTTTTAAAACTCAATATAGTTAGTGCTTGGGCTTTTATATTTCACGGATATATTTCTTATGACAAGGCCCTCTTCTGGTTACCATTGATTTGACCCTTTGGCCTTGAAGTTTGACCCATATTTCATAAACTTTAACCTTGGCCATAACATCTGAATGGTCAGTGTTTGGACTTTTATATTAATTGAGACAAGTACTCTCTTTAACAACGTTTTTCTTCCCTTGGCTCTTGATTCATTTTGCATTTGAGAAACCCACCCACCCTACCCACCCTCGAAAAACACATCCTCTCAAAAATAGGTCTTGATCCGCGCCTGAAATGTTTTACTTTTGGAGTATAAGATTGTACTTTCAGGCCTGAAAAAATAGTCTACAGTGAAAATGCATTATGTATCGATTTATCCTGTTCGATCGACTTTATTCACTTTTCGATGTTATTCAAATATCCTGGATCCACCCTGCATATTTTTAGTTTGTTTATACTGCATGGTTCTAAAATTAGACAACTTAAAATAAACACCAATCACATTCCGCGTTTCATCGGGTTTCTTTTATGAACCAATTAACTGTCGTTTCACAACCGGGTTTATCGTTTAAAGAACGTCATGGCAGTGAATTTTGAGGATCAAAGTTCTCGAGGATATTGGACGTAACTTACTGTGGGGCATATGGACTACTATGCCTTTTGAAGATAAAATTTTCGGGACGCGAAAAATTTATACCATAGTTTGATGATATTTTTTGTACACGTGTTGTGAAATGTTGAATCGGTCGGGTTGTGAAATCGCATACAAATATAAATTTGATATTTTAAAACTCGGGTATTTAATCGAATATGTGAAAGTTGACTGTGTGAAATTCTGAAGTTATTTGTTTATGGGCATTTTTGCATCGTTCAACTTCATGAATCATACATATTGACATCATAGTGTGGTAATTCGAATTTCCTCCAATCATCACATTTCAATAATAGGAAGGATTGTTAATTATTTCGATCTATTTTGATTGAATTGTGTTGAATGATAAGATCTTGGAGGTAGAATTGTGAAACATAACCAAGGACGTGCTGAGGAATACCAAGACAGGATGTCAAAGTCCCATAATGAGATCACGTACAAACTTGTCGTGGTGGGTGATGGAGGGGTGGGGAAGTCAGCTCTCACCATCCAGTTTTTCCAGAAACTTTTCGTGGAGGATTATGATCCAACCATTGAAGACTCCTATATTCAGCACACAAACATCGATGGCAAACCCTGTGTTCTTGATGGTAGAAATTTATTTTTGTAGTCTTACAATATATACAAATTTGATATTTAGTGAGATTTAGCTCACTTTTAAATTTAAATGTTGGTTGTGAGTCAACTTGTGACACGATTGTGATAATGATTTCTTTCAATAGTCACATCATCACATGTATGATTGTACATGTAGGCATCTTAAAGAAATAATTCCTGTAAATATTAGAATTACATGTGTATGTTTTATTATAGATAAGTGTAATTTTTCAGTAGGTTTCTTAAAATAGAAAAGAGTTAAGGTATCCAATGATTAAGGAAGGGGAAGGGGCTTTCGTATTTGATTTCCTCTATGAAAGTTATCTGATTGAGTGTTTCTGTTTGAGAAAAAAGTCGAATCATCACAGAAATGTAAAGAAATCAAATGACCACTGATCAAAGAACACTCAAGTACAAAAGGCTATACTTGTATGTATAATTCAATTATAATTTAACTTGATTCTGAACAAATTAGAGTAAGCTTTGGTTGACAGCTAAGTACCTACACAATAGTAAATACCCCTCTATCCCTAGATGACAGGGACTGATTGTCAGGTACTCGCTATGCAGGCCATTTCATGTGGTTTAAATGTTGTTGACTTTAACTGTTTACCTTTAGATCCTGTAAATCAATTTAAAACCTTGTGCCTCATGGCACTATTTTATGTACGGTTAAATCCTGGTTATATGACACAGTGGTATTTTGTTATTTTCAGGACTCTTTATCCTCTTCTTCCTTGTACAAATTTGTAAATTGAAAAAAATTTCTCTCTTAATTCACAATATAAACAAAGATAGGACATCTGATAATTTTGAATGGAGAAATTACTTTTGCCATACTATTTAAGTTTGAGATCAAAAGATAGACCGAAGTATCTTCAGTGTTTTCCCTAAGAACCGGCTACCGGCCAAATTGACTGCTTCAATTGTCAAAAATGCCGCTTTGAAATAAAAATTTATTACAAGTTCCACAAAAATTCTGTTCATAAATTTCAGCCCCTAGCCTCTTACAACTGATCTCTAACCCTTTACTTTGAAATAAAGGGAAAACACTGATCTTACAATAGTACTGTACCATCTAGCTTTAGCACACATTTCATAATAGCCGACATGCAGGGCTG
>PRKT01000080.1:58082-68258 GCA_003671525.1 Saccostrea glomerata
AAAAAAAAAAAAAAAAAAAAGAACTCCACAAAGAGGATCATTAATTATCTTGCAAACTGCAAAGAGCAAATCTCTATATCAAGGCATATGACATCGGTTTTTGATGTAAATTACATATTCACTTACATTTCATACAAGGACAAACACACACACAAACAAACCCTCTCTCCCGATTCACACACACAAATTAAAAAAAAGTTACTGTATTCCCTCTTAGTTGTGATGAATTAGATACATGTTCATTAACATGATGAACATAAATTCAAAAATGAAATGAATGTATAAAAAATTAAAAATATTAACGAAAATGTAAAAAAAAAAAAATTAAGAAACTGCCTATAATATTTTATTTGACTTTTGAGATTGCATGTAGGTGTCACTACGAGTCAAATAGGGCAAATTTGCATATACATTTAAAATTCTGTTTTGTTTTTTTTTGCATTCCTTTTAAATGTAAGTTTATTGGTATGTAGAAAATTTTAATCTATCTTAATGCTCGGTGGGAAGGATATAAAAAGGACAATGCTTTTTATTAATGAAATATCTCTCTTTACTGGTAGTTCCATTGAAATGATTGTATTAGAGGATATTTATCATTTGGACAAATTAAAAAGAGGTTTAAATGTCTGAGGGTTTTACAAGGCTTGAGAAAATTGTGTGCAATGGATCTTACCATCTTAAGATTTACTGTGAAGTAATGAGATTAATTTTCGTCCAGGTGGTTTATTTTATACCTTTATTGTAGTAATGGAATTTAATAATGTACATAAAAACAGCTCTGATTTCTGTTGAGTACTGCGGATACAAGTTGTTATAAGTATATAGTCATTGACTAAGTAGCAAGATAAAAAAACTTTTTTAATATGGTTCTCTTAGAATTATTGAAACATAAAGTTTTCAACATATCATTTATACACAAGTCTTTTTAAACTTAAAAATGTAAAACAGATCACCAACACTTCGTGAGAATGGTGATCTGTTTTACATTTTTAAGTTTAGAACTTTAGTTACAGACCCTATTGAATACCTTTCGGTATCCACACGTGAGAATCTTCCGCAATCTTAACCTTAAGGTGTTGGTCTCCAGCTTTTCTTTGTTTTGTATTTTACAAGTCTTTTTATTCAAATTGTTGTTGGGCATTATTTTTCACACTGAATTGCCTATGAAAAATTGCCAATGAAATTTCCTGCTGACATAACTTTTACAAGGGATGCTCAGTCCTATGTGGCACCTGATCCCATATCTAATGTTTTCAAAGGTCTTTGTTTGCTTTGCATACAATGGTATTACTTTTGAACATGATACTGATTGTTATTTCACACTTCTTGCTAGAAATTGCTTTGCCATGGAATCTAGGATATTATCTTGAGGTATATTTTTATAAAACCTTATTAATCTATAAAGGTTATATGCTTCTGTACAAGACTTTCATCATTTGTTATTTGATAAAAGTATTACTTTTTTTATATACTTTATTGGCTCATGTTGCTATTTACAGCTTTGATAAATGTAATAACATGTAAATATAAGGTTCTTTTCCTATCTTTAAATCTCATAATGACATAAGTTTTGATGGATTTATGTATTCTTTTGACAATGAAATCTTTTAATATGTTTGCTCAAATTGTATAATGTACAAGAAATTTTGATTTGGATTCTAGATATTGGGGGAATTAAATATCAAATTGTGTATGTTCAGCTGGGCATGACATTCTCTGAGAAACTTGATAATTCTTAGAGTTTTGGAAAGTTTAAAAACATTTACACAAGATGTGAACTCAAAGTGGAATTAAGTGACACTGCTCTGATTTTTAAAAAAATTGAATTCCATACAACAGTTTTTTTTTCTTATTTGCAAACAACTCTGTTTTCTGAAATTCAACAATTTTAGCTCACCTGAGCCAAAGGCTGAAGTGAACTTTATCTGAAGAAAATTTGACTGTTGTCCATCCATTTCATTGTTGTTGTCATTGAATTCAAGTTCGTTCAAATAAAGGCACAGGCACCTGAAGTGTGGATACCCCCCCCCCCCTTTTTTTTTTAAATGAAAAGAAAAAATGTTAGAGTTTATGATATCTCAAAAATATAAAATTTCCCCGTCAAACACATCTATATGTCATTCTATGCAGCAGATTTTACTTTTTCTCACGTTTAAAGAATGGCCTTATACTGTATTATACCAAATAGGACCATTCTTTAAATGTGAGAAAAAGTAAAATCTGCTTGCATAGAACGACATATAGATGTGTTTGACAGGGAAATTTTATATTTTTGAGATATTATACACTCTTACAATTTTTTTTCTTTAAAAAAAAGGAGGGGGGGGGAGGGGGTATTATCAACACTTCAGGTGCCTGTGATAAAGGATCATCCACATCTTTTATGGGAAGATAATTATGAAAATTATTTATATCAAAAATTGGATAGTTTATCTAATAATCCTCTCAAGAACAACTGGACTAAAATTGAAACTTGTGAGCAAAACTTGTGTTTTCTGACAATTAAATAAAAAATTAAGTTTGGCCCTGTGGGGTATTTGCAGGTTCACAACAGGGGATCAAAGTTTTACATGGGAAAAGAGATTAAGAAGTTAATTATTAAGTAGCATGTCTGTCCGAAAGAATGTACCCCTGTTAATATGAGCAGTGATATTTAAATTATCAAAGTTAATACCGTATAAGTGGAAATTTTAGCGAGACGCAAATTTAGCGATATCTCCTTAAAAACTGGTATTTTATTTTTAGCGAGAAGTAATTTTAGCGATTTTAAAATACTCACTTAAGAAGCTATTACAAATAAAACGCGATTAATTTTTAGCGTTATTAAATTTTAGCGATCCCAACACCCTCGCTAATAATGCCAAAATTAAATCCTCGCTAAAATTTCCACTTATACGGTATTTGTTTATATCATGTTTATGGCTGTTTCCTGTTTGTAAATGCATCTATCATGATGGAAGTCTTAGTGCAAAAATTATCATTATACATGTTATATGTTTAAATGAAGTCCAAGGGATTATTCACATGTTACGTGTAAATATTGTGTTTTATAGGGACACCTATCCCATGATTCTTGTGGCCAACAAAGTTGACCTTGTACAACAGCGGAAGGTCACGGAGGAAGATGGAAAGAATTTGGCAACAAGGCTAAATGTAAGTATATATAATATATATACAGTAACTGTTAAAAAAAGGTTTGATTTGAAACCTATGAAGTTCATTTTACAATAAATACTGATCGTCTCTCCTACCCATGGCTGCTTTATCACAAAAAGTGCCATAATCTTGAATATTTACGACTCTCTATTGTTACGTCATATTCATTTTAACTGACAAGTTTTGTTTCCATCGCAATCGAAATCAACAATTAACATCAGCAGTGTTTGGTACACTGTGATTGGGTATTAAAAGGTCGCATCAAAGGTCATTATCCGACTATGCTTTACTCGCACTGGTCAATATTTTAATGAGCTACGAAATATTCTTTTCTCATTCAAACAAGGCCAGAATGGAAGAGGATCGTACATTTTGTCGTGGTTTGTGACAGTGGGTAAATGCTGGATTAGACAGGGTTTGACTGTATATTTATGACAGGATTAATCAGTTATTCAAGTTTTTCATCGCAACAATTATAATTAAGTGCTGGACAGTTGGAATTCATGCAGATTCTATTGATTCCAATAAGAGTGAACCGTGTTTATTGAGTTTCAAACAGTTCTGCCAAAGTGATTCAAATATGGTTGAATGGGAATAGTGACAAGGGAAAAAAATTGTCATTCATATGCACATGTCATTCTTATTCTTCAATCAAGAAAACAAGGAGATTTTGCACTATATGAAATGAAATTTATATCCACAGATACCTTGTTAATGAATATCTTTATTCTTAGTTGTTATGTTGTAGATACCATACATAGAAACCAGTGCCAAGGATCCTCCCATTAATGTAGACCTAGCCTTCCATGAAGTTGTCAGGGTCATAAGGTTAGATTGTTGTTTAAAAAGTTTCTTATAGATAAAAATATTTAAAATGGAGTTAAACTGCAACCTTTCCAGTTACTGGTATCTAAAATAAATGTATTTTTAACAGGAAAGACAATTGGTTTTCTAACAATGGTTTTTAATAAGTTTTTATGGAAGAAACATTTTTATCCATAGTAGTTTGACAATTTTTTTTGGCTGTAAAAATAAATTCTGAATGATGGAATATGAATATTTTTTAGGCTAATGCCATTTGACCCCAAACAGCATCGCCGAAGAAAAGCTAGGAAGTCAAAGTGCACCATCCTGTGATGTCATCATCATCATTGTAACGACGTAACCTCATCCATCACAGCTCATCAGCATCATCTTGAGGTCCAAAGGACTTCTGTAGTCAGCGCAATGGCCATCTTATCATCCTACTTTATTACAGTATCATTGGCGATTGGTAGACCAACAGGATTTCTGTTGTTGGTTCTGTATGGGGCCAATCATGTAGACATTGGAAGTGTAGCCTCTCTCTCTCTCTGCTCTTCAGTCCATATAAACTGCGAAGATTTCTGCACCTCTATTGGACATGTGACAAATGAGGCACTTGAGCAGTTGATAGCAAGAGTAAACTTTTTTTGGCTACACTGGATCACATCTCTAGTCATCCTCATACTTTTACAATGTAGTTGAATTTTTGTTGTGAACAGCTCACATATATTTGGCATTGTTTGGCTCAATGAGAGCCATCATTTGTTAATTTCTACTAGAATCACCTTTGTTTTGTTTCATAGAACTTTACCATTGTTATTTAGTGATGCATTGAAGACTGGTTGTCCTTTTTGTTGATATTAAGGAATAGCTTCATTCATTTCTGATGAACACTGTCATTTGTACATTCCCTTTTTCGTGAGTTCATTCCTCTATGCATCACTGTATTATCCTTAGATTTGTTTTTTGATAGGACTAAAGAAAGGATTGGCAAGCATATTTTGATTCTTATCCTTGTTTTCTAAAGTAAAAGTAGTTTATATTTTTGAGATGTACATGTATTGGGATATATCACAAGAGAGAATTTCAGACTTCATTTTATATTGTCAGAAAAATCACAATTTTAGTCAATTTTATTTGGAGAAAGAATCAGCCCAATGCTATGGAATTTACAGCTAGGTAGACATAATATAAGAAAAAGATGTTAATTACTGCAATTGTATAGCCATTGAGCAAATTTTATTTTTTTAAAAAGTGATTTCTAGATTTCAAAGTGTATGGAGGAGGGGAGGGGAGGGGTGTGGTCATGGAGGAACTAATCAAGTGGACTTTACGAAAAGAGTTTCTTTACCCAGTATTAAATGGCATTGGAAATGTCTTTTTAAGCTTTTATTTTTGTAGAGATATTTTATTTACTCAAGTCTTGAAAAAAAAATATTTGATACAGATGCTCAAATATACTGCCGATATAGTCATTTTAATTTGCCTGCTCAATACTTCTCATTTGTATGAATATGTGAACTGAAAAGTTATCAATGAACATGTACTGATACAATTGCGGTTTAAACTGAACAAAGACATTGTTTACATTCCATTTGTTGAAAAATTACTTCTATTAAAAGTATAGATTTTTACATTCCATTATTTGTTTACATTTTAGAAGAAAGTAAATTCTGATCAGCTTTTTTTTGGAGGAAGTTATGCTGATATTATTTTGTTTGGTGTTATATATTAAGTCCAAGGTTGTAAAACAAATTAATTGCTAGCCTATTTTTATTTTGTTTGTATTATGCTAATTTGTTTTGTTTTGTTGTTTATTTTCAGTCCAGAAAAGCCCTGTGATTTTTTCCCCCTCAGAATTTAAGATAGACCAATTTTTACAAAAACTGCTCTGAAAATTTATATTTCCCCACCATTAAGAAAAAGAACCATGCTATAAATAATTTTTGTTTGTTATTCATGCTTTTCAATTGTAAATGGCATCAAAACCATTGTTTATGTATCATACATTCTGTGTGTGTGTGTTTTTATGATTATATGTGAAGATGACTTTTGGGGTCAGTTATTTATTTCATATGTATGACTTATTTAGTACATTTTAATTATTTTTTCTAATAGGTTGTTTTTAAATTTTTGGAAACTATATTTGTTTTTTGAATAATATGTTTTAAAGGATTGCAATTTTTAAGGAACATTATAGCTTGTCCCACTATACATCATTAATTGATTTTTTGGAGGTTTGAGTATGGGACCTTTTTGTCAAAATTAAGCTGAAGTTAATATATGTGTGAGAAAGATTAGCATCATTTTGTACATTGTTCTAGGAAGACATAATAACAAAGATAATTGGAAGAAAACAAAGAATTTGAAGAGTATTTGAAAGAGAAATAATTTTTTTTAAAGCTATAGCCTATACTTCATAATTTTTTTCCCTCTGTATTGTTGATATATGAATAAGAAGGCCAGAAGAGGTATCTTTTATTTTTGTTACGTTTTGATGTAAAACCATAAAAGAAAAAAACTTTTTTAAGAATTTGTAAAATGGTTTGAAAAAAAAATCATCATACAATGTATTTAAAATAAAAATTGTAAAAATTATTCTTTAAAGAAAGAAAGCTAGCAGCTGGATATACTTTAGATTTAGTTGGTATTTTATATGGTGCCATTGGTGTATGTGGTCTGTTTATGTGTCTCCCATTAAAGTCAAGATTTAGGTTGTCTCAGTCACATGGTTGTATGCTGATTTTTACTTTAAATGACATTTATTGGTTTAATGATGATTAGTGAATAATTTGTGTAAGTATTGTGTGATAGTGATGATTTTCATTAATATTTATGTACAACGTATTGTTTAAAACACAAATAATGTAGAGAAATATTCTGCATAATTCTCTTTGATTTTGGTTTGATAGCATAAATGATTTTCATTTTTAAATATCCATGTACAACATATTGTTTTAAACACAATTAATATAGAGAAATATTCTGCATAATTCTTTTGTAATTATGGTTTGATAGCATAAATCAGCTTTGAAAATAATTTTTTTTTGTAAACATTTTCAGTCATTAACCAAGTTTTTTTTAAAAAGGAGTTTGATAGTTGTATCTTGAGAATTAGTTGTTTCTTACTGAGTGTAAAAGTCAGGTTGTTTTTGAAGGGAATCAAAAAGGTTGTGAGTTTAGTCCCAGGTAATAAGAAATTAAATTTTCCTTCACATAATAAACATGTATATACATTAAAGTTGATTTTCATTTTCTGTCTTAATTATAATTTTTAACATTTGATCATTACAATTAGACAAATGTGTGTACACTGTCATAATGTACATGTATCATGAATATTTAATTAATATACTTTGTCTGTAGATTTTAAATGTTTTTTTCCCCTTTGAACTTGGATTCAAACCATCTTTCTTTGTAATCACTCATTCTGAAGAACAAAAAAGTAGGACATATATTAGTTATGATGTTCTGTTAATAATTTTTTTTCAGTGCAGGATCAACACAAATTAAGTATGCTCATTTCTTTATATAAAGTATTCCTATGTTATTTATTTGAATGGATCAATCAGTAAAATTATATTATATAATGAGTGTGACTTGCAGAGTTCTTATTTCTTAAAGATTGTAAGGTATTTGTTCTAAGCAAAGAAGAATAACATTTCTATATACCAGTACTTAATTTTAAGAAGAAAACGATTGTAGAGAAAACAACTAAGATACTGATGATGATGATCGAACTGCTTATGTCTTATAGAGTAATACATATACTTTAACAGACAAGATGGGTGAAACTTTTATCTGATATACCGTATAATCATTATTAACTGCCCCGGGCCCTTAGAAAATTGTGAAAAGGGGGTGGTTATTTTGGTATTCTTTTTCTAATATTTAATGTCATATTTTAACTTCAACAAATCTTTTGGGAAAAAAATTCAAAGAACCACTAAAATAATGTCTAATTTTACTTTAAGTGAAGATAATCCGCCCTAATTACGCTAAATGATTCATTTTTCACCGAGAAATTGGATAATAGACAACTTTCATTTTCACTTTCTTCAAATTTTGGCAGACTTTTGATACTACCCTAGATGATTTTAAGCACTGTAAAGGGGGTACTTATTTCCTGACAATTAAAAAAAGACCTAGAGGGGCGCTTATAGGGGCAGGGGCGGTTAATAGGGATTATAAGGTAATACATTGTTGAAATATTTCTTTTACCTAAATTATCAGTTGTGTTTTCAAGGTTTATTTTTCTTACATGAAATATATGGAGATAAAATAACATTTACAGCATTCAAGCTCAAAAGTCCTTCAACAATACAAAGATGAAGCAGAGTAAACAAGGGCCTCTTAAACATCAGAGGTGGGATCATATAATGTTCAATGTAGTATTACTCATCATATATTCTAACTAGTTTGAGCTTATGTCTGTTGTCATATGTCAGATGTTTCTCAAACTGTCCTCCACCTCCATTACGTGCCAGTTCCCTAAAAATCAAAGTAAAATTCATGTATTATAGACTTGTACAACTAACTTTTCAAAGTATGATGCCAGGTAGATAGACCCTGTGGAAATGATTTTCAAAATTTTGTATTGTAATTCCTCAAAAATAGGGGCTCTACCACAGGCACTTGTTTCTGTAAGAATTTTAAATCCATAGTTATTATGCTATGGTTTAAATCTTCATTACGCGAACAAGTGCCCATGGACTCAAATGAGATTTTTATTGAGCCCTCTTCCAATAATCTATTGAAATTCCCATGGTTACCAAATGTGCCCCGTTATTAGCAGACCTATTTTTTGTATTCATATGAAGCAGAATTTGTCCAAAATCTTATACGTGAAAAGAAGAAACACTTGCTGTGGCTTTCAACTCAACATTTAGATATATCGACGACGTATTGTCAATTGACAATGGTTTATTATTTCCATATTCTAATGTCGATACGATATATCCCATTCAACTTTAAATAAAAGATAGCACAGACTCTGAGACGTCTGCTTCATAGGCCTATTTTTCTTGAAAAAGACGTTAATGATTATCTAACTACCAAGCTTTTATCAAAAATAAACGTGATGACTGCATACACCGAAAGAAAAACTTAGTGAATTTAACTAGTGTACCAAGTTTAACTAGTGTAACTAATATGATTTCTTGATTATGATAACTATGTTGCTCATTGTTTATCTGTTTTTGATGCTCAGGAACTGTTAAGATATACAGGAATTCATGCATTTTCACTACATATTCAACTCAGTCTCGACTTAATACTAAACTCCGTGACCCAGATACCATGAAATTCAAAGTATTGAAAGGGGTAAACTTGGTCATCATAACCTTGTACATGTACTTAATTTGATTGCCTAATATACAGAAGCAGAGAAGATTTTCAAAGGAATAATGCACCTTCACTATCAATCGAGACCCTTTTCAACAAATCTTGGGTCCACCATTGACACCATGACCTCTGACCGGGGAGATATGATTTTCTTAATTTTGGAAGAGACATCCTTACTTATCATAACGACTCAATTAGTTTTCCCGCTTAATCCCAAAGGACAGGAAAGAAAATATTCAGAGAAATTATGTATTATTAATATCTGATCTACACATCCATCTTAACAACTGAGCCCTTGATCACGAAATGTACAATTTTGGAAGAACCATTTCTTGTCATAACAATACACTTTGATTTACCATTTAATACCAAGGAGTAGAAAAGAGATTCGAAAAATAGTGCATTTGTACTACATAATATAATCAATAACACAGTCCCCTAAAACCAGAACCTCTAACCCAGGGCCATAAAATTCACAGTTTTTGGAAGAAGCACCCTTGCTCATCATAACTTTGCACCAAAATCACATTCACAGGCAATTGTTTCGGCTTTCCACTCGGCGAGTTTTGCCGCTTTTAACGAAGATTAAAGAAAATAAAGACATGCATGCCATACTTAGTACATTGTTGTGTAGATAAATTATCTTAAAAGACACAATGGTTATAAAAAGTTTGCCTTAGCATTTCCCCTGAAAGTGTAAATCAGTGCGATTCTGGGGAAGGGAGTACTCCGTGTAATTCGGAGTTAGATACATTTGTGTTATTATTCTAACATGGGTTAATTTCTATTTCACAAACACGTGCCAAACACAAACAAACATTCTTGGAAATAATGATTTTTTTTCTACATTCAATAGTGCCCCCCCCCCCCCCA
>PRKT01000080.1:68854-140002 GCA_003671525.1 Saccostrea glomerata
GATTTAGAGTTATCGCTCTTTTTAAGCATGTCAACTGAATAGATTTTTCTGTAACTATTGATGGAGAATATTTATCTGTTTTTGGGAATTGATCTGCTTTCCCTATAAAGAAAATTGTAGATGACCCTCTTGTTGAAGAAACTGTTTTCGACAAAGTTTAGTGTAGGCCTATCACTTTTCCTATTTACGTTGAAGATTTACTGCAGATACATATACATACGAGGGCTGTTCAATAAATAATGTCCTGAGCTCCATGACACACAATATAGAAATCATATGACATTAAGCTTGACTTTCTCTCATGAATGAATCTTTAATGAATTGATTACAGTTTATTTGACCACTTTTCATCACCTAGTTTCATTGTGAGAAGCTGGAAAACAAGGGCTATTCGAGACACTGCATTAAAAATGAATGGTAAAGAATCAGTAAACAAGAGCGAATTTAAACGCTTCATGAAAGCTGCTGTAAAACTCGTTAATTATTCCAAAGAAATATTCCCTGAAATATGTGAAATTTACAGCAACTAATGTCCGTTTTATAGACCCATAAGCTGGTGGATTTCAATGAACAAAAATGATATAATGGGCATTAAAAATGGGTACCGTCCTTGGCGACAAATACTTACAACAACCATTGTAATGTTTCCGAAAATTCAACAAATAATCACTGATGATGTTTAATTGAATTTAAGACACATTGCAAAATTGATAGACATCATTTTGGGGGTAGTTTACAATGTTTTAAAGAAACATTTGACAGTAAAAAAGCGAAGTACTCAATGGTCACCCTATTTTTTGAAAAATGAGTGAAAACAACAGCGTGGAAGAATATCTAAACAATTATTTTAAAAGATCAAAAATTGAAGTTATCCACGTTTGTCTGAATTTCAAAGAGATAGTGAAACTTGATTCCGTTGCTTTAAGCCCAAAACAAATGTACAATAAGATGCACTTGACAAAAACAGCCAAGGTCTGAAAGAAGCAACAAATTTCAAAAGCACAAAAATAGTTTTTATATGTCATTTTCTTAAATATTATAGGAGTCTTGTTGTTCAAATTCTTATTCGGGGAGGCAGTTCAATATCTAAAGAAATCTAGAAAGCAAGAACAAAAAGAGGTTTAAGAGAGGATGGAACTAGAATCAGGAATCCACAACTTTAAATTACGTCACGACAGCGTCCAAACCCACAGGCCATGAAGAGTAAAGTATTTTTGGGGATAAACAGAAAGTTAATGTTTTGTTAAACAAACAATATTCGCCAGATCTTTCATCCTTTCACTTGTTTAATTTTCCAAACTTGAAATTAAAAAAAAAACATCATTCAGAAAGAAGAATCAAGTCAAGGAAGTCATAAGATCTGCTATATTCCAGTATACGAAAGGCAATACTCAATAAAGTGTTTTAGAAATAATCAGAAATTGGGTAAAAATGTTACGGACATGTGTTTCAATTAAAAGAAAATATTTAAGTAAAATCATTAAGGCTAAATCCTTGAAAAACGGTTTTTGTTGCTTTCCGAGCACCGAGGCCATTAGTTGTTGAACAGCCCTTCTACAATTAAGCCCATTTCGAGTTCCTACGAAAACTTTGCTTTTATTTCTTTCAAGTGAAAATGTCGAATTTTCTTCAATATTGATGACAATTCTTATTAGACAGAAGCAAAACTTGAAGTTACTTTGATTGAAATTAAAAAATGAAATAGATTTGTTTATGGTATGTTATACACTAAAAAGTCTAAATTTCTAAAATGATTTAGAGTTGACAAATTTTGCGATATGATTTCAAATTTCTAAATTAAAAAAAAAAACTGATTTCGTATATTGAAATTTAAATATTTTATTTCAAAAACTCAAACTTTCAATTTTTCCATCACAAGTTTTAAATTTCGAAGTTCTAGATTTTTACTTTAAATATTCAAAGTTCAAATTTTCAAAAACGATTTTGGTATTTTACTTGTGAGTTTTTAAGCTATCGCTTATTTCTAAAGTTGACACTTTACAATCTAAAGTTATAAACCATTCTCCGTATTTTAGAATTTTAAAATTTAGAACTTTTATTTAAACACTAAAATTTCAGATTACCAAAAAACACTTTGCACATCGTGGTTTTTGAGAATTTAAATTCAAATATCAAATTATTTATCTGGTTTGAATTTTGAAGCTCTGTCAAAAACTATTTTGGTCAAGCAAAAGAACTTTTATATAATTAAAATATTGAACTGATATTCAAAATTCAAATTTGATTTGAAAACTTGACATTTTGGATATTTGAAGCAAAATTCTAAAAACTCTAAAGTGTTAAGGTTTTTGAAATTTGAAAGTTTGAATCAAAATTCCAAATTTCAAAAAATCTTTAATGTTTTGAAAGTTGAAATTTAGAAGTTTGAAGTGAATTTTAAAATAGTAAAAGAAGTTAACTGGTTCTGAACTTTAGATGGTTAAGTGTAAGTCTCTGAACAAATGATAGCTTAAATACTCTGAAGTTTGAAATACCAAATTCGTTTTTGGAAATTTGAAGATTGAATATTTATAATAAACATTTTAAACGTTAACTTTAAAAATCTTAAACGTGTTAAGAAATTTGAAAAATGAGATTTTTGATTTATAATATTAAATTTTAATATACGAAATCAGTTTGAATTTGAGTTTTTGAAATTTTTGAAATTTGAACTTATGTATAAAAATTATAAAACTTTAAATCATTTATGAATTTGAATTGTTAAATGTTACACGGACCATTACTAAGTTTATCACACATAAAAGACAGAATGACACTAAATACTTTTTAAGAGTACATAAGAGAGGGTTAAAAGAGAAGGGTTTCATCATAATAAGACAAATATTAACTAATGAAATAATTTTATCTTTAAAATGAAACTACACGTTATTTTGATTTTAGTGGATTTTCCCATTCTACAATTCTAAAGACCTAACAATTTCAAACCTTATCAGTATATTGGATGTCTGCATGTTGCTTAAAGTTTCTTGCAGAAAAAGACTGAACATCCGATTACCCCATGGCTCAAATACCATTACTTAGGCCCTATACCGACATTCAGTGACGTCTAATTTACAAATTAAAGGACTCCTACATACAAATACCCAATTTATCTATATGAAGTGTGAATTCTGAATGATTCTACAGATTTACAGTCACTTGTTCTTTACTCATTAAATTGTCACTGTAAAAACAGTTGAGTATTTATATTTGCTTGTTTAATGCTGTTTAATTCGTGAAAATCAAAGGGAATTAACATTTATCTGTTCCATTGCAACCATTTTCCATCATCACCCAACATTTAAAATCAATATTAGAACATTTTGAATAGAAAATACTTTTACAAGATTTCTTACTTTTTTTTGTGTGTGAATATACAATTGTTCTTAGGCTAATGGACTAGCCTGAAGCAAGTCGTCGAAGATTTGGGGTTCATTCTTGCAAGTTGCAAGATTCCATTTACAGGAAAGTTACATGAAAGTTAGAAAATGGAAGATTATTCCATAGGACTACTTCTTGTTAACCCCCGGACTAATGATATACTAGTCGGCTGAGATTCACTTAAAAAATATATTTGCTTCATTTTCCTCTATTCTACTAGTTGACACATCTCTGAGTTGATTCTTAGTCTGATAAAGGTTTGGCCGATTTTACATTATACTGAATCATGCTATCTTATCGTGTATCCGGTATTTTCCCGCCAAAGTGTCAATAATTCAAATTTTATCTTGTAAATGGAAACCCACGCATTTTGAATCTTTTGAAAGCATCCAAATTGTCGAAGGTTATGTAACAAGTTTGATAAAAGTTCGTCTTTTATTATCAGTTTATGTAATCAATAATGCATTCTTTATTTATTTTCTGTTGGCATGAAATCTTGACTTTTATTTACATAAATTATAACACAAACGTTTTCAAAATAAAAAAAAACATATAGTTACAAGAAGTTTGTGAACCGGTTTTTTGATTTTTTTAACAAAACAGAGGAAAAGCAGAGAATGTTCTTAAAATTAAGCTTTTGATATAAGATGGAAATAGAACTTGTATATCTAAATATTTTTTGATCTCAATTGATATTTTCATCTTCTCTTTGAAAAAAATACCCGTAGTGTCTGAAAAATTACATGACACAAAAGTTTGCAATAACACTTGATTTTATCTTTCAGTTATCTTATTTATCTGAAAAAACTTGATGATGAACAAATACAAGAATTACTTTGCACAATTCAAGAAGTAACCTTTCAAGATACAAGTGGCTCTGCTTTGTCAACTAAAAACCAAAAGGACAGGTGAATGTACCAAGAAACCCCTAGACTTATCTAGGGTACTTGTCAAGGTACTTGATACACAAGATTACAACAGTATAACACTCATAATGTGTATAAGACAGAGACAAAAACAAAAGAGAACTCAAGAAACAGAAGGAAGGTTATCTAGTTCTTGAACAGTTCTTGCAGATGCATCCTTTCTGTGGTTTCTGGGTTTGGCCAAATTCATCTTTAAGATGTTAATGGTATCTTAAAATAACCAGGTGCGTATCAAGATGAACGAAGAAACCATAATTTGGACAAGAGAACGTTTTCTCTCCATCTGCTTTAAGATGGCGTGTTTTGCAAGATGTATGGAGCAGATTCTGTTTTTCTTTTCGTTGGGGGTCAAAACTTGGAGTGATGTTGATATGCAGAAGAACCAGCTGCAAATTAGGCTAAAAATATACAATATGTAATTCTTATTCTATAAAGTTAGCTTCTGCTTTTCCATCTGTCCTTCTGCAAAGATAAAGAATAAAATAAAAACCGGAATTTTGTGTTTTCTGCCGAAGACGTTATGTGGCACCTTCCAAATGGATATGTTGCTGCATCAGCTCTTACATTGTTGACACGCGTGTAAATCATATAAAAGTCCATGTGTGTTCACTTATTAATTACAGGATAAAACTTCATTGCCAACGTCTTGCTGAAAGAAACCACTGCATATTGTTGTTCTTTCCTTACTGCTGTTTCAGCCCTCTCTTCTTTGCAGTTTGCAGTGGTGGTGAAGATTCATTATTACAACAATGTGCAGAATTTCACTTTCCATCAACAAAAAAGGTCTCTCTGTAAAAACTAAGGCAATGTCTTGCGCACGCGTTTTGCTGTTTCACCTGCCTTCCGAGAAATAAATGTTCAATACAGAACTGGAACCAAATTTTCAAAATGTGCACAGTCAAAGAACATTCAATTAAGCAGATAGAAACGTTCGTTATATGATAGTGTTTGGTTTTATACTTCATTTTCATTGTCCTAATGCTCGTATTGACAAGTTCTGTTTTCGAATATCTCTAGCAGATGTTTTATTGCCTCGTAATAAAAGAATATAATCCTTTGCATGCTACCAAAAGGAGCGAGTGTTTGCCAGTCCCTCCATTTTGAAGACTAGATAATGAACTTTCAATGTGCAGAATCTGACAGTCTTAATCTATGACAATAAAAATACATTAAGCTTTTGGTTTTGGTGCAGAACTTGGTTAATTTATATATCGTAAAACATTATATATAAAAAATGAGTAAGATTTGAATATCACTCAAAAACAAACAATCGCTTAGATTTCTACACGAAACCAAAATAATACAGACATGATTCTTTTAATTGAACTAATAAACACGAATACCTTGCGATGAAAGTTAAAAATATACATTCAAAATGTTTTATAAAATATAAAATACGTCCAACATAAGTTTTTAAACTTTGTTAATCTTTGAATTTCCCTCCCTCTGTCATAACACATATATGTGCGCATGCGTTGGTATTGATCATGAGTTTAGCGTTGTCTTTTATCGATCTTATGCACACTGCAGAGGAGGAGATATCTTCTCTTTGGAGGTTGCCTTTCTTCCAACAATGCTGTCGTCCTCAACACACACGGCCTTCCAGGGAAATTGAATGATGGGTAAAAATAAACAAGACAACAAATTGCAACCTGTTTTCTGTTAAAATGAAGAAAAAACATAAAAGATGAGGTAACATCATAAAATGGGCTGAATTTTAAGAGAGAAAAAATTACTAAAAATTATAGAGGTTTTATCTTAATATGGTTGTGTTTTGTTCTTTTGCTCACTTAAAAATAGATACTAGTATCAGTTTTTATTTAAATTTTTGTTTATTTTTCAACTTAAAAAATTTAATATTTCATATCTGACATTAAATCTGACTTGTCCTTATTTGTCAAAATTAAATAAAAAAAAAACAACAGTTTTTCAATTATGTTGATTTATTTTCATATTCCAAATACACGTTCTAATGTTTATTGACGTACTTGGATATAGATACTTTAATAGATATATCTTTTTGAATATCACTGTGCATGTGCATTAATAAATATATATTTCACTTTATAGGTATCATTTCATATTTACTGGTTTTGTTTATTTGGAGAAATATATATGAAGAGCTAGACCATATGTCTTTAACTGTCTTACATGATATGATATCTCTGTATATGATATATAAACAGATTCTGCCAATTGACTTCTTAAACCTTTTTGCAACCTTTTGCATACAATGAATTACATGTTGTCACAGTTGTTTTACAATTATTTAACAAATTATATTCGTCTTTATAAATAATTCTTAAAAAGAAAATGTTTCTTTAAATAATCTACTCATATTTGACTATAACCTTGAAAAATAAAATTAAAGATTTGTGCTTTACAACAGGTAATTCATTTTGTTCGTGTAAAATCAAAGTAGGTACTTTAATAAATACGATTTCATTATAAACAAAAGGAAAAGGGCTTGCATATTTTATTAGGTAGTCATCAGTATGGATCCTTATTGCCAGGGTTAAATTATTTATCATTAATTTATTGATAGAGTTGGTTTGCTCTGGATATGAAACGTTTTTTCCTTTGCCCGTTTCAAAAATCCGATATACTAACTCCGACATGCATGGTCACTCTCTCTATATATATACTCATATTTTATCAAAACATTTTTGTCTCCATGATGCTAATGTTTCCATATCGGTTATCTGTGTGTTACTTGTGATCAATTTTCCACCACATTTGTTCGTGACAGAATACAAGTGAAACTTTTCTTTTTAAATTTTCTATAAATATCTCGTTTTCTTATAGACTATAATTTTCATGGACGAAACAACCTTCCATGAAAAATCATACAGACTAATAAATGAAGTCAAGTACGCTTGATAATAACAGGTGAGATTTTTTGGTGATTAAATTATATTTATTATGTCCAAAAACCATTTTAAAAATTATAATTAATAAAATGGAAAATTAATTGATATAGAAGGTTTCTTAGATATACCTGTATTAGCTTCCATACGATGTATTTTTTTTCTCTAGGGGTTATAGGATTATAAGAAAGACTATGCTTGGAAAGTGACAAATGTAATCTATTTACAACTTGACAAAATGGCATTTAATTTACACAAAAAACGACATCCTTCAATGACAATTAAAATTTTTGTAACAGTCCATATCATGAAACACACGAGCGGATATTGAGGGATAATTTGAACAGAAATTGATGACAAAACCTGTGTTACGCATGCGTTTGTGGCGGATATATTTCTTATTTTGGTGGCCACTTCTGTCGGAAAGTGTGAGTGTATCACAAATAAAACCAATAACAATTAATTTTATATTGCCCCGACACTACATGTTCTCCTTACAAATAAAGTCGAATCGAACACCAGGATTTCGCATTCATATATTCATATTGGTCCAATTTATCTTCACTTTCATTTAATTGTGTGACGATCTAATGCCAGGATAATAGAATTGAATTGAAATTTAAATCAGGGCAGTTTATCAGGAAAGAAAATTTATTCAAAAAAGCAACTCTGTGTCGAATTTCTCCGATTACTAAATCCACGGTTCACTGGCGCCCATTAAAATGGCCGCCGATTGAGGTCAAAAAGTCGATTTAAAATTACAAACCATGCAATGTAATGGAGTTATAAAGTTTGCTTGTCATCTGATAGAATGAGATGTCTTATAGAAATACGATACGCGATGAATTGTGACAGGAAGTCGGGACGTGTGTTATCAAGGGTAAAATATTAGAATTACGTTATATGGTTTGCTTTATTCGTTTGGCTGATTATACATTAACGCTCTTTTTTTCTATTACAAAAAATGATAAAGCCAAGTTAATCTCATAAACCTGAGAAAATTAAATTAAGGGTGGGGGTTAAATGCAACATGTTGCCTCTTTGACATGTTTTAAAAACCTTTACTTTTTATACAATGATTTGGACTACAAAGTCGGGAATTTTATTGAATTATATCAACGGTTACCGTAGTTTGAGGCAATTGTAACGTTTTGTGATTTAATTTGATTCATATATTTATGTTAAGCTGTACACACCTGTATTATTTTTTGCTTTAAAGTAGATAAATTTGTTACCAAAGTTTTCTTACTGTATTTATAGAGCTGAAAAACCACGGTTTTTTTGAAAAATTGTTCTTTGTACCCAACAAATCCACTTAATATCGCCCTCGGACTTAAAACTTGATTTTTGTTTACCCCCATCCCCCTTGAAACGATTATATTAAAGAGAAAAAATATTTTGGAATATTGTCATTCCTTCACCAAATAAGTTTATTGTTGTGAATCTTCAATTTCAATAGATTAATTCTTCAGAGTTAGTGATAAATTTAGAAAATATCGTAACTTTTCCCCTATTTACCTGTCGAAATCTTCTAGTACACTGATACACGAAAAGCAAACATTTTTGTAAATACGACTTTACTTAATGGCGACTCTGTTGCTTTATGAATTTATTTTGGCACTTCATAACCTCTTTCTCTGTTCTTTAAATTTCAGGGAGGGTGTAACTTCGCAAGTTAATTATAATCAGTTTACACTCCCTATCAAATGCTTGCCACGAGTGACTGGGGCCGAAATATAGTCCCTGGAGCCTTTTATTCTGTAATAAAACACACTCTACTATTATTTCAATTCTTAACTCCTTGTCAATTGAATAATTTGTATCTCCTTCAAAAGTCACACGCAATCGAAGCTTTGTCGGATTACCCAATCGATGAACCCAACACGTGTCAAAAATTACCAGCTTCTTAATATCTCTCTAAATGCATGATTTAAAAGAATCATTGGCCAATGGATTTTTTTCATAGCATCTGACTTGTTTCACTTTGGATTTACTTGGGTGCTATTGTTATTCAATGAACTGATTTTGAATCATAAAGATTGCTTTGATTTTTATCTTTAATTGCTTTGGAAGATGATTTTGATCAAAGAAAACTATAGAATTAAATGCAAGGGAAATAATATCTAAATCTAAAAAGAAACATTTAGTTTTTGGGATAAATGAAAAATATGAAAGAAAACCCTGTTTAAAATCTTTTTATATACAGTATAAAAACCTTTGAAATGTCGGTGGAAATTTTTTTGAAAAAATTAACATAAGATACACAAGATAAAGAAAAGAAAGTTACTACAATTTACATTAATTAAGTTTAAGGAGAGAGTGTTACCTGATTTCTGACTGGATGAAATATACAAAGTATATTTGCTGATATGTTTATAAATATAAATTAGATGTTAGAGATAAAAAAACAGATTTTTTTTTCTTTCCTCATCCTAATTGTACAACTTTAAATATAAATGGTAAACTATATTTGAAAAATAGCAGGGACTATATTTTGGCGGAATGGCGGCGTATGAAAATATCTTCTTTATTACTATATAACTATAAATTTAGCTAAAATTATTACCTAATCAAAAACTTGACGAAAGTTTCAATTGTAAGTAAAATCAATAATAAGGGATACAGTTTAAAAATATGCCGAATAAATATGATTTTCAAAACAGAGTACAAATACATTAGCTTTAAAACCTTCCAATCTAAACACAAATTTGAGCCAAGCATCAGTATAAAAAGTTTTTTCTCTCATAAACGATCTCTTTTTGTGTCATTTTATATGACAACATAACCATATTTGAAAATAAGAAAAAATACAATTTAAAAAGCATACAAATTAACATTTGTGAATGTGAATATTTGCTCACAAGTGCAAAAAAGTAAACATACAAATAATGTTTATCAAAGATATTTACGGTATTGGCAAGAAAATATATCTAGTACCATACACAAATGGACGGAAACTCACATTTATTATTCTTAATAGAATGTCAGTTTCAAATGCATCAACACTGCACATGCTCATTACGGACAAGTTAAGAAATATTCCCTGCCCGTATACAGGATATAATAATGGGTAACATGCTCTGTAAATTACAAAATTCATTACATTGTTATGCAGTCTCTGCTTGTAAAAGGTTACAACTAATATTTGATGAATTTGTAATTTGCAGCACTTTTGTTCTATCTGATACCCTGCAGTGATTTTCTACAGCTTGCAGGATATGGTCATCAAACTGCCTTCATAAAGCTTTCAAAAGATTTCTAAAAACTAATCCTAAGCGCTGCTGGTCATTTTGGGGGACGGTTTGACGACAAGTATCGTATTACTACACAGAATGTGTTTGGGCGGGTCCTTGTAATGGCCAAATTACTTGCACTTTATTATGTAAACTTTCATCATTGGTTGCCGGAACACAGAAACAAAACAGTAATGTCATTTTAATGCTCTGCAGCTTCCTCCCCAGTTGTACGTGGAATCTGGACCGACCCCATGTCGCTTTTGAAAGGGATGACTATTTTTGCGATTACAGGCCAGTCCTCAAAGAAAGGCTCCGGTCTAGTGCCACGTGCAGGTCGCAGTGAGGAACTCTCGTTACAGATCTCGCGGAGAAACCGATCACCTGATCTATCTTCTCTTCTGGACACTGCATGTCACTGAGCAAGTGACCGGTGTACGGGAACAATAGATCTCAACACACAAGCAATTAAATGTTGGAGTCTGTCAAAGAAGCGTAAAAAACGATTCATTATGAAGTCCGATTTTATGAAGCTTTCCTTGCTGTTTTATACATGTATAATTTCATGTTTTTATTTTAGACACTGAAATGGAATATCTGTCCATCAAAACCATAAACTGTGTGGGAATTATTATTACTTTTTAAAAATTGATCGGAATAATTGTAAGTGGGATATCAGTTTACATTTTTAGTGGTGAAGACAGAGTTGATAAATTCAAGGCATTGTCAGCAGGGGCAATGTCTGAACACGAACTGAAACATGGCTTGTAGAGGTACCTATATTTGTATAAGTTCAAAAGTAAAAGAATCTTTAAATCAGGATAGATTTCGACAACAATAAACTAAAGGTTTTTATTTTGTCTCTCTTCCCTTGAGTTCTGAATACTAGTATGCAATATTTAGACACACATTTTGAGTTCTTATACTTGGTCACCGGGTAAACAAAAATATCTTTTTATTTTAATTAATTCTAATCTAATTATTAATTTTTTTATATAAAAGAAGAATATATATATATATATATATATATATATATATATATATATATATATATATATATATATATATATATATATATATATATATATATATATATATATATATATATATATATATATATATATATATATATATATATATATATATATATATATATATATATATATATATATATATATATATATATATATATATATATATATATATATATATATATACATACATGTGTTAAATTAAAAAGAGAAATACTTTTAGAAAATATTTAAAGAACTTTGTTTTAAAATATAATAGTAAACATCTTAAGGTAACTAACTGATAACAGGCCAATACAATGTTTACGGCATCACTTTATCGGCATATAAAGTACGAAAATAATTAACTTAATCAAAAAAACATCGTCCCCTAAACATCTAAGATTTAAAAAATTATGTACACTTGCAATCATCAGTTGTATTCAAGAATGACGTTTTTCAATTCCATTTTGCAGTGTTGTTCTTTCTGAGTTTTGTGTAGCAGTTAGGTATTTTTTTTTTCTTCTGCTGTTGAACATTTGTGTGGTTCGGTTTCCAAGTTTATTCAGTAGTTCTAGGTTCTACTGTTTTACAGTACCACGACAGATTGAGAAGCACGATTCCACTCTCCTCTACGGTTAAACTTTCCTGTAAGCAGTCCTGATCAACTAATCACTGTTCGACAATAGTATGAACATGGTCCATCTTCCTACATAGTACGGTTAAACTTTCACCGTTCAACAAAAAGCTTTGTTTAACTTTCCAATGTTTGTTGTATTGCGGATCAATTTCCTACTCATCGAGATTAATATTAAGAGTTTTCACGTGCATCTTGTTCTTTTTGACGATGTTAAATATTTGTATTCATCATGAACAAACAGGTTTCTCCGGCTACCACGATTTTCCTCCGTGTATGAGGTATACGGGTATCTAGGAAGACCACTCTTCAACTGGGAGATGCACAATTACACGTATCCGTTTTATATTATTCCATCCTCAGAACCGATTTACCACAGTAATCAGTGTAATTCATTACTTCCTCAGTATGACAATATGATATGAAGCTGTTTATTTAATGTTGAAGGTGTCTCTGAAAATAACGAATTTCACTTTTGATTAGATGAATTTGAATATTTACATTTGATGAACACTCCATTCATTTCCAAATTCTTTTGATTCCCGTAACGAAGTTTGATTTTAATTTTGTCAACATGTTCTAAAATCTAGTTTATAAATGCGTTTAACAACAACTTTTGTAATATCTTTATTTATTGTCAAGTATTATTTGTGCTAAATCATATTGTAGATGAAAAAAAAAACTTATTTACTGTTGCCATTCTATTTATACAGATCTCATCCAAAGTAAAACGTGTTGCAAAATTGCATGATATAAACAAAACTTCTCCTGGATTCTAAATTGTGAAGAATAAGGCAAATTAAATTCTCATGGAAGATTTTTCTAAAACGCATACCTGTAAGTTAAATTTTATATATATGGACTGTTTAAAAAGATGACGTATGTACTTTCACATGTATATGATATCAGTACAGTATGTATGCATATATGATTTAAATATGAATCAAATAACCTTGCTCAAAACTTATATATTTGCATTAAGAATATCCATTTTTTATCTTCTTATATCTTTTTCCTATTAATCATGCTACTCCTTCTCTTGTATTACATGTATATAACAACTACTTTTGGCCCCATAATAGTCTTTTTTTAGTAAATGACCAATTATACCTTTATCTTGATATAAACAAATTCTGTGTTGACTTGCTTGTCACAGCAACTGAGTGCATGGCTTTGTCCAATACATAAAAATGAAACACTTAAATTCATATCTTAATTTGATATTGATTTGGAAATTTATTAAGGAAAATATATAGTGTTTTTTCGCTTGCAAGATAAGCTTTTTTATTTAAAAAGAATACCAATTAAAAAAAATAGATACAAATATTAAATCGTTGTTGAAATTATGATAATATCGAGAAAACTCTTACGTATGACGTTTTCAAGCTATCTTTATTCCATGAATCATTCGTCATTTATCTGTTGTAAAATAATTCTTTTACAAATTCTCAACGGGCAATGAAATTACATACTTAATGTTTATTTAATATAAATTTAAGAAAATGTCAAAATAACGTAATTGCAAAAACGATAAAGGAAGCAGTAGAACGTATGATCGGTAAGTTACGAAAAAAATTAAATACGAATTTTTTATAAAATCATTCTTCATGTGATTATAATTTTTTTTTTGCAAAATGCTTAGGTAATAATTTGATCCGATATGCTATCGAATTCAAATCATTTAAGGTATAAATTATCAGTTAAATTTTTAAGTTTTGTCATTACATGTACATGTATATAAAATTTCTGTAGCAATACATATAATTTAAAATGGACAGAAAATCTAACTGCTTCTTACATGACTATTCTTAGACAGGTATTTTTTTGGTGTGCTAGTCCTGCACATGTCTACAATATATCAAAACTTGAAACAAATATAACCAAGCACAATTAAAAAATATTTCATTATGAACGAATCGATTACATACACAGATTAATCTCAATGAACCTCGCCACGTGCCGATTAGTAAGATACCAACTGGAAAATCACGAGGCTTTAAGCGGGCAAAAAATGAATTTTGGATTCGTAATGACTGACAGCACCAATAAGCTGTTGCATCTAGGCAACGGCATTGTATCCCAGAATTCCAAACCGCCTCTGCAATGCGACACTTTCACCTTAAATTCATTTTGTGGATTGCATTTTCCGCCTGATTAAATAAAACAGGAGTCACAATTCCTGTTTCATTCAAACTGTTTATTTAAAGAATTCGTTAACCAAATCAGAGGAACATACACAATTTCAATATTCTATTTAATGTGCATGTGCTTTACTCCATTGGAGATATCTGCAACTGTAACATTTGGAAGTAACATTGTAACAATATGATATACGTTGTATAAATAATTAAATATGTATGAATAAATTATAGATAAATAAGCAATTATAATAAATGCAATAATCGAAGTAAAGTATGTCAACCACTCAATAAAAATGAACTGGTGAATATGTATAATTTCCTGAAGACCTGTATACTTTTTAATATTTATAAGCTGATTGTAGAGTCTGCCTGGACAACCTCGCCACACTCCTCAAATGTATTCTTATGTTTTGTCGGGTCCTCTGGTACCCAGGTCTTGGCGAACAATGTCCGATTGGGACCGAGACCCGGGTTCTTTTCGTCTTTCCAAGACAAGGAATGACCCGCCAGAGGCTGCCAGCCACGTGCCATGTCGTCTGCTCGCGTGCCTGTCACGTGGGGAAGGAATAAAAGAAAAAGACATTTAAATCGTCTTATCAATTCAGAAAGGTATTCAATGATAAAGTATCTAAACAAATAAAAGCAATGAGTTTCTAACTCATAGGAAGTAGTCTAGTTTTAAGTGTTATGTTTTCTTTCACAATACCCTTTGTCGACAAATGGAATTTCTGGAGCATAAAATGATGATCGCTTTTTTTAGCGTTTTAACTTCTTTTCTCTTATAACATTTTATTATATTTGTGTGTTTGCATTTTTAAAGTTTTTTTTCTGGAATGGGGCTGTATGCATCACGAAAATATTGTATTATACATAGGAGGTCAAATAATTGTAAAAAAAATTTTTATTTTTAAATCAATATTAAGTCGTGTAAAACATGAAAAGAAAGACGAAGACAAGAATTTCGCATGCATTTTAATTGAATTTGATTTAGAAAGAGTTGCATTGGAACAATGTTTAAAAACAAAATTAGGAGATAAAGAATTTTAAACAATGTTTGTAAATGAATAATGCTATCTGCACCAATAGTGTTTTCACAAATTTAATTTTTATATAAGATTTGTATCTAATGGATATGATCAAGAATTTGACTCGGAGTAAAATATGCCTGAGTGCACTACATTAAGAAAAGTTAAAAAAAGATATTCATTTAAAGTTAACTTAATATTTTTCGTCTAGGTGGAAGCCAAAAGTCAATGAATAAAGTAATGAACATCGCACAATAAATTATTTTATTAAAAATAGTTGTCAATAATTTTTTTGTGTAAACAAGGGGCATATTAAAAAAGGTTCTTGTAATGGTAAACTTAAAGTCGTAGATATCAATAAAATTTTTAATACAATGTTTTCTGAAAATTACGTGTAAAAAATCAAGTAAATTATTTTTTAAAGGTTCGTAGACAAAAAAAATAAATGTTTGAATTTTAGAATTTATCTCAATTTTGAATTTATTTATTGGGATAATTTACCTCCTCTCCCCTTTAATCGGTTTGTTAACGTTTTCATTCATGAGCTGCTTTTCATAATATATTTGCATGTATTAATGATAATACCATGGCTTACAAAAATTGTTCGAAATGTATACAATTTTAAACATAAATGTTTTAAAATGTCAGCAAGAAGAATATTATAAATTAAACATGGGTAAACGGGCTTAGAGGAGAGTTCTAGTTTGGAGTAGAATTTCTATATCGAAAAGCATACAGTGGGAACTACTCTTGAGCAAATTTTTAGTAGGGAGCCTTCTGCACGAAAATTAGAATTTAGGGGGAAAATCTTACTCTACAAGACTATAGGCATACAAACATTAACCAATTTTACATCAGAAGATAATAGGCAAGGGAAGGAAAACGTTCTCTATAAAGGGTTGTAATTGTCCTTTATGTAATGAAAAGTTCTCATGCATCGTTAATGGGATGAGTTGTAAAACAAAACTTACTATAATGACATTTGATTACGATTTTCTTCTGTTTTTCTCTGTTTGCTGATAGTTGTGGGTTTGTGGTTCCAGCATTAGATTTGACAAGTTCCGATAAGAATCCTATGTATCCTATAGCCAGCTTCAATGTGTCAACTTTGGAGAGTCTTTTCTCGTAAGGTAACATAGGTATATGAGCCCGGAGTCCTTCAAAAGCCTCATTGATAGATTGCATTCTTTTCCTTTCCCTTAGATTTGCTGCTTCTCTCTGTTGAATTTGGTGAAAATGAGTGTTCTTTTTCTTTTTGATTTTTAGGTTTGATTTTGGTGCCCTTTCTGCGTCAGAATCTTGACTTTCATCAGAAACAGCGGGAAAATCGTCCATAAACAGGGAAGCCGAAGAATCGGGCGATGCGCTAACGTTGTCATATTGTAAGTAATCCATGATGATTATGTTTTGTAAGTTTAAATTCGTCAATACAGATCCTTAACATTTAATAAATTTCTTCACACACTGTAATCTATCCAAGCAATATTTTTTCGAAATTATTTCAAAACTATTTTAAAATAATGGATGAATTGAAATTTTAATTGTAGATCCATAAATTTACTAAAGCCCACATGATCATTCGTATAATCTCTCATTAAATATCATTGCGTTTCCATAACCTTTTATCTTTTTGAATATTAATTACAGGATCCTTTGATTTTTGTATTTTCCTTCATATCTAATGTAAATATAAAGGCACGTGCTGCGATCAAAATTAACCAATCAGATTATTTGTTATATTTAAGTCGTGTGCGGCGAAGAGTTTTTTATTTGAGCTAAATTACACGCTGTCTTCAGACCCTCAAACACAATAAATGGCCATTGGTCGTGATTTACTTTCTTTATTAATCTGGTTTGATCTTTAATATTTTAACAAGTTACAAGTCACTGCTTCACTTCTCCTCGTTATTTCTATAGACGGATTTTATCGTTATCAATTGATTTAAAGTTGTGGAGATCTTTATTTTCGAATATTGTAAAAATCTAACGTTTCAATTTATAGCATTTTAAGTAATTTTTAAAACTTTAGATTTCAGAAGATAAAAAACATTACTTAGTATGTTTATAAGTCATAATATCTGTTTTTATTTTCAATGAAAATAATAAAAATATTCAAAATGGGAAATGCAAAATTATAAGATGTACGAATGAATACTAGTTCTAATATTCATAACAAACCAAACAGTAATGCAGAAATCTTTGAGCATTCTAACAGCGCAGTAATTAAAAATGATGTAATTACTCCACAATCTTCGAATCCATACTTCATTTGTGTAAATCATAGGCGTAGTTTACATAACGCCGCTTGGAATTGTAAAAGTGGAATACTTACGTACAGAAAATCCGGTATGCAAACAATTGTCCTTAGGGAGAATCAATAAAGCTTGAGAATTTCCGCATCTGATTTCAAAGACGGTCCTACTAATTGAAAGAATTCCTCAAATCGCTGATTTGGGGAATAATGATTTAGTCTTTTGTTGCTATAAAGAACAGCACTGAGTAATTATCAATTTATCTAATTAAGGTGATTTTGAGTTGGAATACGTTATTCTATTTCATTTTAATAGATTGAAGTTTTAACTATAATATCAATAAGTTCCGCTTTTGTCATAAACATTTGGGCAATCATTTTTGATTCTTATGCCTCTAAAAGCAAAATTCAAAATGCAGGGCAGTCTGAGTCTGCCCGTCCGTCTGTCTGTCAGGGAAATTTTTTTTACTTTGGTCAAACCTGGTACCTAGGCTTGTAAACGTATTTTACATGTAAATTTGATGTGATGGATTCTGGAAAATTTTATCAAACAATAACCTTGATTTCATAACCTGTGAATCTTTTCTATTTCACAGGTAAATTCCTTGGCTAGGAACATGTCAGATCTTTTGGCCGTAAATTTGATGTTTGAATTCTTTCGGAAGAAAAATCAACCTTGGTAATAAGTTTTATTCAGTTGGTACCAGGGCTTCTGTATTTCACATGTGTACATGTATATTTTGTGAAAAGAATTGTCAAGAATTCTGACAAGACCTTTCCTAAGTACCATTATTGCTTATTCTATGATATTGACCTTGGAGTTTGTCTTGCTTTTGAGAAACTTTATCCTTGACCATAATCTCAACATTTATATTTCCAGAAGTTCATTTTAGTTCTATACCTCAATGCAGGTTAAAAGAGCATTCATGTCATATTTAAAGACACTTTTCTAAGTATTCTTACAACACATCCGCTAAAAATATTTCAAGTACTTAATATAATTTCCTAATGATTTATTCAATACCTTTTGTTTGTACTGTTGAGTCAATCGAATTAAAATTATTGATTTTATTTGGATCTTTAACTGAAGGCTAATTCTATTTAGATCTTTACCCGAAGGAAGGGCTGCATTTCATTTCCGGAATTTTTGGTAATTATCATTTTTTCATTTCCGACATTTTTCATTTTTCATTTCCGACATTTTTTTGTTTTCATTTCCTACATTTTTCATTACATATGTTATACTTTTTACAAAAACATATCTGAATACTTTACTTATGAAAGTTTTAAAGTAAAAAATCATAAATAAAACATTGAAATCCATTAATTTATCTCAGTTTTGTAAATCTATCAATGACTTGGACATAAGTGTGGTGCTGTCATTGACATTTAATTTAGTGCACATTAGATGTGATGAAAACTTTATACTCATTGAACTCTTTTACTTAGTGCTACGTGTATGCATATATGTGTAGATGTTTTTTTAATCCATATTTTGTAATAAATACTTTTATATTCCATTTTCACTTACTTAGAAAACATTGTATTGCCGCACAGGTAAATTCCGGAAATGAAAACAAAATTATGTCGGAAATGAAAACAAAAAATGTCGGAAATGAAATAAAAAAATGTCGGAAATGCTATGCATATTTCCGGAAATGAAATGCAGCGGAAGGAAGAATACTGTACAAGAGGAAAGGATATGCTCAAAAATGTTTTATAATTGAAACAAGGTATTTGTACAATTGCAAGAAAATTAAAAAGTGATTAAATAAATGAATTTAAAAGTGCATTGCTTCAAAAGAAAAGAAAATTTCCATGTAAGTTTATCTTCTATGACGGCATTCTTTTGTTTTGCTAAATCATAGCACTTCGTATATGGGTATTACATTTTCTCGTCAAGATCAATTTCTTAAATAAAATCTGCAAAACAGCTACTCGTAGCAATTTTCTTTTCAGAAATATGTTAAAAGACTTTTCGATTCTGATGAGATATTGCTAATTGCTGTTTGTTGGAATTGATAATTCTTATGAACATGTAGTCAGATTGATTTGGGTAAATTTTAATACAAGACTACAGCTGTACGAAAATCCAATTTGTAATTATTATTTGATATTTCTATCCTGGTTTTGTATATCATGCAATTGGAATTTTTTTTCTGTTTACTGTATATACTGTATCTGATGAGCCTTTGACTTAAAATAAAAGAAACTGAAAATATAACTTATTATATTTGTATGTTTCAATAAAAGGATATTAAATCAGCATTTGGTCCATAAACATTATTTAAAACCTTTGAAAATTGCAATATGATACTGCAAGATTCAATAGCATTTTCGCTTATTTGTCCCTCTCCATAATTCAAAAAAGAAAAAAAGAAACATGGAGGGAAGTTAGACGCAATGGACTAGGGACAATAACGGCAGACTCTATACTGGAAAATCTCAGACAATATTTATGATTTTGAATGAAATCACAAACAATCCATTTGAAGGTGAAGGTAGAAAAGTATAAAACATTTGTTTATCTTTGTCTAAATGTTTGTTTACCTGATCATTATGCAGTAAGGTGCTTACTATACCTATTGTAAATCACAGAATTGGTTCATTGTTTTTTTTTATAATCGACAGGAAGCGCGAGGGGATAAAGATTGTTGTTGCCTCAACATTTCTTTTCTGATAATTTTTCCAAACTGCTTACTTTAAGAAAACAAATACTTATTATCTCAGCAAGAAAACATCTTCAAGCACTAAGTATTCATTTTTATCAATAGCAGAAAAAAAGGTTTATACAGAATGATTTTCCCCATAAAATAAACAAAAATTATGAATATTTTTTAAAGGTAAAAAATCTTTTTCCACGGAAGGCGCTTTCTGAAATTATTAAATGCACATTTTGAAAACAAATATACTAGTATTGCTTTTAAGCAAAGGTACAGACGATTGATGTGGCGAACTTTGTAATTTCAATTTATTTATTCTATTCATGATTGATATCTTTGTAATACTTAATTGCATCATATTTCTAAAAGAGTTTAAGAACAACACTTAAGTCTGAAATAAATTGGTTTGTTATGAAGATTTCATTTATTCTTTCGCATCGTTCTCGCTAGATTGCCTTCCACGGACCTTTGGAGTCGTAAGCATACTTTGAATAGCATCTTGTGATCTTCATTTGACCTCAAATGTTTTAAATGCATTTGGGTTTCAATCAACATGATTCTAGAACAACGGAGTGGCTTCGTTTGACACGCTTTGAGCTTTTGGATTAAAGCATGCTGCTAAATAAAACATACCAATTATATTTTATGGAAAATACTTAAAGCACACATTGAACTAACATCATTTAATAACTACTGATAAGTTACGACTGTTTTGTGAAAACTACGTTGCATTTAGAAACTTTCTTGTACTTATCATGATAAGCACAAGAGAGCTTCTAAATGCAATGTATTTTCTTTAATAATGCAACCGGGAAAAGATCCCAAAAGAAAGTCAATGTGAAATATTTAATGCACTATTTATGGAGGAATAAGTCTTTAGCGATAACTTGTCAACGGGTTGAATAGAAATATATGAGAAACTCTTTAGTGGGGAGGGTACTGTTTTGTGAAAAAAAGAATTTGTAGCAGGCGTAGTCACATTAAAGCAGTAACACGATAATTAAAAAAGAAATATCAAAAATGAATTTGTAAACATTGATACAGTTGCAGAATTCTTAAAATCTGTCATCTCTGGTTACTGGCAATATATTTATTGGAAAATGAGCATTTAATTAGATAATTTTAAAAAAAAAGGCATACATAAGACAAAAAGATTTTTGAGGTGTATAAAGCGTTTAATTGCTGTTTAAAGAAGTTTTCCATTTAAAAATATATAAATCTCATTTTAAGAAATAAAAATGTACACATCAATGAGGATCATATTTTTATTAGTTTTATCTATACAATATATGTTTACCTTAACGAATTTGATATCTTGTAAAATAAAAATAAATCCTTAAACATTTTCTCCCTAAATTGTTACATAAATATATATATTTTTAAAAAGCATACATCGTATTAAACATGCATATTATATTAATTTCTTTATATAACAATCAAAACATATTTTACAAGCAAAATTTCAAGAATAAAAATATAATGTATTTTTTAAAAATTCTACTCAAAATAAATCCTATAATTAATATACAGATCTGTACAACCAATCAATCTTATCCATATTATCGAGACATCAGGAAAACAAATTTTCTTAAAAGAAATCAGATAATCTGATTATTAGAAAAATTGTTTCTTTTTGTGGATTAAATTTTGTATTTTAGAAGCTTCAACACACCACTGGGCATGCGTCGGAAGTCAAGTAAATGACGCTCACCTCTCGCGCAGACACGTGTATCTTGCCCTTATCACGTGGTTTGCAATCCACAAAAATTCTTAAATCTGTTACCTGACAAACTAATCACAAATTGAAACATTTCATATTGGAGATCACCCCATGTCACAACTCCTATATCGGCTAAATCTCGGGTTTTGTGATAATTACAAATTTTATTACTGCAGCTATAATTACAATAAAGACGTCTTTTTGGTCTTTTGTTCGTGTACATTCATCGATCCATGTTTATTGCTTCCTTGCAGGTATTTGAAATAGTTGGAGGATTCTCAAGGCTTAATCTCTATTGCATGCAGGTCCAGAGAAAAAGGGTCCCAATTCTAACTCAAAATTGAAATTTCCCAAAAAAAAGCAGATTGAAATTTTCAGTGCTTTTTATGAAGGGATTTGAATTTCAATCACATGAATAGTTGAAAAACGGTATAATTAAACCGTCTTAATTGTACCTTGACTACTAATAAATACTGAAATTATTAGTATGTCCAAATACTTGTCACTTTTCAATTGAATTCCCAGATGATAGTATCATCTTTATTCAAAGCGCAGATCACATGTCTGGTAGTTAGCATTTCGCTTTGTACGAGTATATACATGTAATATAATATTTATTTCTGATGAATCATTTCATTTATACCAGTCATTAATGATATAATAAACGTACAATATAATGGTAAAAAATATTCTTACGTGGATAAAAATGTATATACATTATATGCATGTGCTTAGACGTCATTAGCTACGTGCAAAGAGATATAAAAATCACACAATCATTTAACCAATCGTATTTATTTGACGACCATATAATAAAATGTTCCAAGACGAATAAAATGTATTTATTTCTTATTCGACTGTTATGCATATTTAAAGATTAAATTTACTCTGTGTTTGACTTATCAGGTAGCGATGACTTGTTACCAGTATCCTTTATTCGCGCGAGAACTGACCAAGTGTACAGAAAGAATTAACAACATAAATAGTTGGCATGTGACACGTTGGGGGATAAGGATGACCGATAATGATCAGGTTATCATCCATAACGAAGATAAAATTCCCCGAAGAGGGAAAATCAAATAAATTAATATGTTAAGTTAATCCATACTTTGTTTTTTGAGTGAAAGAAAATAAATCTAAACCTTGAAAACTTGTAAAATATTTTACGAAAAGTATTGAAGAAAATGTTGGTGTAGATATATTGATATTTTTTTTTATAATTATAGCCATCACAAATCAAAAGAATGCTAAAGCATTTCAAGGCAATTGAAATGTCAGGGAAATACCTTCTTCAAATTTTAACCGCGTGGTAGTAAGTTCAATATTAATTACGTAATCCGTACCTGGTATGGTGTTTTGATATAGATCTTTTACGATTTTGCATGAAAACGCTGTAGCTTTATCCGTGGCTGAGTATTGATAAAAGGGATCATGTTTATTATTCTGGGTGTTTCTGTAAACAGTTCTGCCGGGTGGACAACAGTTATCAAAAAAAATCCCCTCACCTGCCAAAAAGAAGCAAATATGGACGATAGAGCTTCACAATGGTCTCTGATACCTGAATCTGTTTAATGGCCCTATCTCTATCACCCGCGCATTGTCCAGCGTGTTGACAAAGTTCTTCATAACCCTCCTAAGCCATAGGCCAGGTGATTGTACTTGAACCCTTGCGACCCTGCGCGCGCTTAAAGGAACACCGAGCCCGACCCTTTTGACCCCCTTTAAAGAAATAGGGTTGCTAATTGATGAAATTCTACGACAAGTGATGGTCTGTTTAAGCTTGATTATTTGTAACGTCTGTTTTCCAACTGACCACAGTATGTCTTTATGATGTGGGATGTTTGTAATTTTCGATCTAATATGTCCAATACCCCGAGGAAAGAATCTGTGACACGCCTCCAACGGAGAATTATTCACTGAAATAAATGTACCTTAATAGATTTTAAATACTAAAAATCTGCTTTTAAGTGAAATGGAATTCCTTTTTCAAAGTCTCCAAGTCTCCAAGGTTTTTTCTGTCCTCTGTTTGGAAAAAATATTAAGGAAAATCAAGAGTAATTTGAGAATAATACAAAAGTACAGTAATATCTAAACAAAAAATTCTTTAAAAAAAAAAACAAACAAACAAACTTGAAATATAGATATGCACTTTTATATTTAACTTATTCATAACACTTATATATAAGGAAAAGACACCATTTTTACCCATTTAAAAAAAATCATAATAAGTAAAAACCTACAGATGATGTCAGAAAATTCATGGTGAATTTAAGAAAAAATCTGGAAACAAATGAAGATGTACAAAGACAGAGAATTGGTGTTTCTGTTTATAAATTTAAGGACACCAATCCTTATCAAGCGTTACGTGACTCGGATCTTTGATGTTATGAAATTGTAAACCAGTAAAGATTTATCATGTATCATATATTGACTAAATTTATAAAATCACAATCAATAGAAGATTAGAAATTACAAGACATTTTGATTTCAAACAAATTTGAGTGTTAGATTTTATTGTATTTAGTCTTCTTTCCATGAGTAAACAATACTGGATTGTAAGTTTACCTTGGACAATTGACTTTGTCAATGTTATTGCACGCAAATCTTCTTATCATACTGTAATTTGAACTATACATGCATAGGAGTGCTTTAGCTTATTTTTCTTTTCATAAAGAAGATCTAAAAATAATGTTTACGGTAAAATTTAACCCCATTGTTCAGAGCAAAAACAAAAGTTTTAAGATATAGATATACCAGGACCCCGGGATCATGGAAGAAAATTAAACGTAGGTATATATTTCAATCATCTACAAAATGTTTATAAATATATGTACAGTGTGTATTGATTTGAATTGAAACATTTTACTATTGATGCAAAGTTAAACAGCATTTTCATTTCGAATGCTTGATTTCAATATCATTGCAGAATGCAGAATATACATAAAATGTTTCATGATACTGGGGTCTATTTCTTTTAACGAGTTTCCTAATTTTATATTTTAACTATCATAAACCTTTCGGATATAAATTCAAGAACTAGGTAATCTATTTTTTTTCTTTTCGCTTTACAAAGATCTTCAATTCGCTGAAGATATCGTAATAGCGCAAAACAAAAGCTTATACTTTCCTCTCTGTATCTATTGCAGGAATTTAATAATTTTTTTGGGAAACTTTATCATTGTATTTGAAATATGACGAACCCATTTCTATTTGTAGAATACATTACCATAGAGTGTCATCAACTTGGTGCCGATCGGCCAAAAATTATCACGCGGTGGTAAGTCGACTCAAAAGTAGACACAAAACCAAATATTCCTCCGCTGCCATGATTTACTATAAAAGGTACTTTTATCGCATTCTGTGTACACATGGACCAGTTAAGTTGACGTTTGAAATTTACAAGTAAACAAATAGTCCTCAGCCCGCGCGTGATAATGGAGAGAGGCAACGGGCCGAGCGCGTGACATCTTCGTCTGCCCAAAACTAACTTACAACATAATAATGGTTCAAATTTAAATGTAAGTGACGTTTAGAGTTCTCATCTCAAGGGGGGATTTGTAGATATTTGAGAACCTTAGACGTTACTTAAGTAGTTGTAATTTGCTGTAAATAGATACCTCTTAGTTATAACACAGGAAACACAGACATTTTTTTAAGATTACAAACTTGTAAATCGAAATATTGGTCTCATGCAACTGGGATAGTTCCCGAGGATATGCAGCACTACTGATGATATCCATTTTACTTACAAGAGCAGTATACTTTATTTCATTAAAATGTATAACCTGTATTTTAAAATTTAGGTGAGAAAAGTAAGTGTAATCACTGTTTATGAGCATTTTTCAATATTTTTTTCTGATCCATCAAATCATGAGATATGAGTCCAAGGACAATTTTTAAAATTTTAATTTTAATATTCTTATAATGCTTGAAACATTTTTTTTTCTCAGAAAAATAAGAAAATCCAGGAATTGAAACATGTTACTCATTAAAACTTATTTAGAACACATAGGTCGTTCTAAGCTTTTTGACCTTACAGTCCTCGGTTTTTCCCTAGTTTGCTCTAAATTGTGGAAATCGGAGCGTTACCATGCAGACAAAAGCAACCATTATTCTTTTGACAACTAAAAAGAAAATTTTCTTTTCTTCTGCATTTAATATTCAATTAAAAAGCCATAGCAAGACTCATTCGGTTTGTATTAATATCACAAAAACCTTTTAAACAAATTCAAATAAGGACTTAACAATCGTCCGACAAAGCTAGCAGGGTGCTTTTGAGAGAAGAAACGTTTCTTTTTGTTTGTACTGACAAAATTTAATATTAGAATTGGCGAGAACAATTAAATCGTTCAAATCGAAACTTGCGGCTTGTAATAATCGTTTTTGTGTGTTAATCAAATACTACAGCGCGTAATATTGACATAAGAAAATAATGACTAAGTTTGGTTTATTATGCCGGTACCAAAGATTTGAAACATCGTTTGTCGGATATCCCCCTTGTTCTGGTCTTTTGGAAAGGGTCCCGACCGGAAATTCACAGGATGTTGGAGTAAAACACCGCATACCTGCGATATTGTATCCTTACGCTTGTATCTACCTGTGGCGGTTATAAGTTTTTGATCCACTTTGAAGCTTTCTCGTTAAAAGCCCTTTTTTCACTCAAATTAAATTCAATTTCCGAGCGATGAATAAAAATTTCTGATACACTTTAACACCAATATGAAAAGTCGGTAACGAATTTCCGTCGGAAAACTTAAGCTTTCAAAACAGTATTCGTTTCTCTTGTGTGAAGGTTATAGGTTGAATTTGGTGTGAAGGTTATAGGTTGAATTTGGTGTCCTTTTATTTAAACAAAGTAATCTTCAGCTACATTCTGTGATAATTAAATAAAAAAAATCTTTTAAAGCTATAATATCCTGAAATGAAATTTAACTTATAATTGTTATAGTATCTATAATTTTTATAATCATATTAAAACGATCGATTTGCTCCTTAATTCTAAAAGTGCTACCCTTTTTTTTCTCTTTTCAAGTTGATGGGGGGGGGGGGGGGGGGGGACGACAACACGGTAACGATTAAGTTTTTTTTTCTTTTAATGAAACTCGAAAAAGACGGGTAAATTTAATTCCTTATCGCTTAAGGTGTGTGTCAGGAAGGCTTAGCTAGATAACAATACAAGGTTAGAGGTGTGAATTATCTACAAACTCTTGTGACACTAAGATTATTTATAACGGTGAAAAAGTTATTACTACCATGTATTTATCGAATTTAGATAAACGATAAGCAATTCATGGTAAAGTAAAGCGAATCAGTATCAAATTCGCCTACCATTTGAATCTGAAAATGTAAACTTAAGTTCTAAATCATTTTTGAGATATTTTAACTCTTTTTATCGAATCAAGATGTTAAACTTTTAAGATAATTTATGCAAAAAAGAAAAAAAAACATCCATGATTACTAATCATTTTCAAATTGACTTTTAATTTATTTCCATATTGGGAAAAAGAAACCTCGCAGGACATCACTTAATATATGAAAACATCTTTGTAAAAATGACTCCATGATAACAAAAGGCAAGGGACCAGTTTTTCTTTACACAATGTATAATTTTTTGACACTTTCATTTCCTATTGTAAAACCTTCTTAAAAGTTAAAAGACTTTTCAGATTTAATATTGAATAAAAAGGCTTTCACATTCAAATTAATACAAACACTGAAGAAAAAGATAAAAACGTAATTTTTTATTTTCATTTTGATTTAAGAATGATGTTACTGTAACGAGTAGCTATGAAAGTAATAGAGGGTTTATCTCCTATTATTCAGAGAGGTTGGCCGGCATTTATAATGCTGAAAAACAGAATCTTTCCATTATCTGAACTATAATAGTTCCCATCAAACCCTGTAATTTTAGTCAGAGAAAAGAAATCATTGTGAATTAAAAAAAAAATAAGAATAAGAATACTTGAGCACATAGAAAATGTTAACTTTTTTTTAACAAGTAAATAAATGAAGTACTTGACAAGATGGATGTGGACTATAAAAAAAGTTTGAAAGAATTCTTTTTGAAATATGTAAAATCATGCAGTTATGTGGCACTAGCTGTACCAGTCCTCTACCCGATACGATTGTTCCATTGATTAATCGGCTGATGATTTTAAAATTTTATTTTCGGCGATTTCCTCTTGCTATCGGAGAGAGCAGCGGTGTTTATCTCTTTTAAATATCTTAGTGCCAAAATAATTATTTATTTACCGTTGTATTAAGTCGAAACCCGTGTCTCGGTCGCACGCGAGCCTTCTGATTGGTCGATAGCGATCGAGATCGGGGTGTCACACGGGCCGAACCCGATATAAGCTGAAGAGTGTCGCGTGGTCTATGGCAAATGAAATATCTGTCGCTAGAACGAACTTGTTTAACCTAAATCCTCTAATTTCTTATCAGTAGTGACAGTATCTTACATATATCACGTATTATTTACTGTTACAATTTCCGATTTTTCAAACTTTTGACAGTGTTTGTTTCAACCATATGTGATTAGCATTGATCGGTTATGCTTAATCAAATACTCTCCTACCCCTAATTAATCAAAGACAATAATTAACACTGTGTTATTTTTATCTGATTCTGACTCCATGTCTGGACCAATGGCCACAATGGACAGTTTCTTGCTGGACGAGGATTTTCTAGATTTTTACGAACCGTTGGAATACAGTGATGGACTAGACAGTCAAGCTTCAAATGAATCGGACGAGGAAAACATCTTTTTCTTCACAGACAAACACTCGGGCAAACCTGTGAAGAAACAACAGCAAAGGAAGGCTGCTAACATGCGCGAACGGCGAAGAATGAAGTCTATTAATGACGCATTTGACAACCTTCGGAATTCTATTCCCTCGACGATAAACGCCGACAGAAGATTGTCGAAGGTCGACACTCTTCGACTGGCTATTCGATATATTGGACATTTGTCGGATTTAGTTCAGACTACCACTGATTTTCCTACGGAGGCGGCCATGAAGAAAAATAGCAGAGCCCAGGATAAAATCATTGTCCGGTGTCACTTTTCCGGTAAGTTGGTGAGAATAAAGCGAAGTTTGTCTTATGTATTAGATAAATAATGCGCCATTTTTTACGTCGATTTTCCTAAACGTTTTAGAAAAATATACGCTGCACAACATGAAAAAATATACAAACTAAAAAATTAATCCGAACAACCAGTAGCTATATGAACCTTAAATTAGTATTAATGCGGTTAATATATACTTTTCAAAATAATTAATTTCCCCGAAATGACTTTTCTTGGTGCTTAGATCTCCAGTGACATAAAATTTTAAGGTTTCTTTTTATTCAGTAAATATGTAACTTACTTCTGTGTTCATCATAAACGACAAACGCTTTATTTCTTCTTGATGCGATTTTACCTTTGGATAAATCTTGGTCAAATTATTAATGTAACTTTCTACAACTTGTTTCTATATTATTTATTACAAATTATATTAATTACTAAATTACTTGTAAAAAAAAAAAAAGGAGCAAGATTTAATTTGCATCTTTTAAAAAAAATCAAATTTATATGTACGTCTTCTCAAAAATCCGCTTCATGAACTAGAAATAGATAGAAGAAATAAGTAAGTACATAAATAAATGGAAAAAAAAGATATAAAATTATGAAAAAATGTATAAACAGACTTTAGGAAAAAATAAATAAACATAAGCGCTCATATCTGTCTTTTATCTTAAAAGTTAAAAAAAATGGATAAAATATTCAATTCAATCAAATCAAAAATTTTTAATTTGAAAATTACTAGTATTATGCGAAGTCTGTAAAACAAAACAAAGCAGATATGAAATTAAATAACATGTAGAATAATAAACACTCTTGAAATCTTCAGAACCACTTGCACAAAAATAGGTATATAAAAAAAAAATCCGGAATCAAACTTAAAAAAAAAGTTCAAATCCAGTAAAAAGATAATAGATTAGTATAATACTCAAGATACATTATTTTTATCTTTTGTTTTTTAGATATCACGGATGGAATTTTAGACAACAGCGAGCCACTACTTGGTCACTCACTGTCCTGGGAAATCAACAAACCTCAAAACCAAACCGGAACGAATAGGTTCACCGCCAAAGTCTGGGTTCCGGAGATTCCTACCGAATCCGACCTGATAAATATCAGCTCCTACTCAAATGACTTCCACCAATACCTGTGATGCATGGTGTTTTCTTTCACGGCCGCTATCACTTTAACTAGCTCCAAATTGGCAGCAGTTTGCAACGAATATGTTGTTTCTGAACTGGCTTCTTGCGCCCAGATGTACATGTACGTGCTGCGCGTGCGAAAGACAAACGAGATCCTTATGAAGAGGTTTACCCGAAACAACGAATGTGCCAGATTGTGCAACAAAACTACATTGTACATGTTATAATTGTTGATTTTTATTTATTTGTTAGACTTCATGCAAGACAAGTATTTATTTTATGATGAATTTTTACCTTGTTAAATATTTTATATTTTTATATAAAAGGAATAGATATTGAATTTTGCGATAATTGTGAAATCAATTAAAAGAAAAATTAAAACATTTTTTGATTTTTTTTTTACAAATTGAAATTTGAATTTGCCAATGTTTTGATGGCTGACAATGAATATATTGAGTAAAAACAGTTGTCTGTATTATGTACTGAACGTAAAGACTATTTGTGCTTCAAAATATTATCAATTCAAAAAAAAAACGTAAAAGATATCGAATTGCCGGGGCATTCAATGTGTCTTTATATGGTTGTGCCCTTAATTACAACCCAAAAGCTGCTCAAAAAACAAAATACGTATATATCATAATGTTGCACCGTAGATGAAGTGAACTCTATGAATATACATGTAGTTTAACAATTTCTCTGTAGTGTCTCTTTCTGGAAAAAAGGCAGGACTAATATCATGGTAAAAATTGCATCCATAAAAGTTTTTTTTTACCCTCTTCCCCGCAGTAACGCAATATACATGTAACGCATGTACAATATCCCATTTCTAGCGCAAAATCACGCATAAACCGTTTCCTTACAACATTTTTCACGCACTTTGAAAACTACATTTAATCTTCAATTTGAATGTGAATCCAGCTTTTACGTGGTTGGCCTTTGTTTGCAAATAAATTGCCACGGAAACGCTAAACATAACACATTTATATAGATCTGTAGATATGTCATACTATTCAATTGTGATTTTTAAATTGACCGGGGTAATAATTACAAAAATTCAAATTACTACTTCTAAATGTTGTACTTACTTCCAAATGGATCCGGTCAATTAAAAAGAATAAAATATGAAAAATATAGAGATTCCAGGCTAAATGTAACTGGAGGATATCTTGGTCCTTAAAGGCTAAAATGATGATTTATTTTAGATCTATTACGGGACTGAAACAATTCTTTATTCTTGTGTTACAAAACAGCTGTCATAATATTATTTAAAATGCAATCATCTAACCTTTAAGTACTGTGACATAATCCGAATTTCAAACGAATTTGTGGAATTCAAATAAAGCAATTTTCAAAAAAGGAATTGCAAAAAAAAAAAAAAAAAATCTGCCCATCATCCCGAAATATTGAAAAGGGCACCTGCAAACAAACCTACAAGAGATTTGACTAATTACTCATTATGACCCTTATCCGATGCCGGTAATCAATACATTTGTTCTGTAAATGTTGAAAAGGACCACTTCTCAACCCGGATTACTACAAAAGGCTTAGAGAACACTTCATAACCACGCGACATAGGTAAACATAGAGGTACTCCAAGGAATAAGAAGGGGGCGGGGCGTGAGTAGAGAGAGAGAGAGAGAGAGAGAGACTCACATCTGTCTCTCTTAATTTTTTTTTTAATACAAAATTCAGTTTACATTTAATGTACAATTTAAAATTAATAACGTGATATTTTGTATTTCAATACAATATATATGAATGATCGAATAAAGTCGGAAATCTGATTAATCTAAGACAGTCTTAGGCGATCAATATGTTCACATATGGATAGTATAATAACAACTATTTCAATATAGCTGAAAGAAGTTCTGGAAACAATTACAGAAAACAGTGCAAAGTTTTTGTCAATGTTTTGACAACAAACACTTTTGAAGTTTATCGATTTGTTTGGTATTTGTTTAACTGTACATGTACAATTATTGAACATAAAACACGATCGTGACTTTACAATGCAAAGTAACGGTATTTTGTAGGACAGTAGCTCTGGGAACTTGTCAGGTGACGCACTCTCCGAGACTTTGCCGAGACGAGATTTCTACAGTCGGCTGCTAGTTCTCCCACGGAATCAATGATAGTTGTGTATCCTTGTTATGTTTATGTAGTAGCGAGAAACTTTAAATCGACCTTTAGATATATTTTGTTAAAGAAAACATTAATTTTCTAAATACCTGCAACTAACTTTTGTTTGAAATTTAACACTGAGGGTTGCAAATGGTCATAATGATTGTTATCTATAGCATTTATTTAAACCCTAGGATTTAGAATTTTATCTACGTACATATACATTAATTACTGTCATAAAATGTGTTAGCATTTGTGTCATCTAGTTGTAATGAACAGCAACTTATTCCTTTCATAGAAATTCCTTTAAAAATTGAGCAAAGAAAGATAACTCAGACATTGTATCTGAAAATCTGATCTCCCTAGCTGCCTGGTATCGAACGTTTTGTCTGTCATATAGTGTGTATAAGCATCATTTATTTAATTTCCATCTACATTTTGAAGGCTAATTTAATAAAGGTCTAAAATTTGTATAATCTTTTTACACACGGTTCAACACTGACTGTTTACAATCATTAGCATCCAATTTCTATCAATTTTAAATACAATATGTATGTCCATGTATTTGTTTTAAAATTTGTGAATGTTTTAAATGAGTATTGTACAACAAAGTTAAAAAAAACATTTTCTTCATTTTTTCATTAGAAATAATAGAATAGCAAAATAAATATTATAATAGCACTATTTTTATTTCCAACTAACCTTTAACAAAACAGAAGTCTCTGTCGAGACTGAAGCTCTATACTGGTTTGTACTTAATATAGCAAAGGAAGAGAAAAGTACTTAAGCAGTTGCAATTAGAAACTTTAGAATAGCAATAAATAGAATAATGATCCTTGATTATGAGTCTCTTTATGTTCTTAGTGTAGTCTACTTGCATGCCACATTATATTAAAACCAAGCTAAAACTGTATTAGGAGAAGCATTTTGAAAGAATTTCACCGAAAATTCTATTTTTAGTAACAACGGCAACACCGCTCATCGAAATCAAAAACCGATACAAAGAATTATGTATCTTAGTCTAGTCTACTTGTGTGCCAAGTTATATTGAAATCAGACCAAATCTGTAGGAGGAGTAGCATTTTGAAAGAATTTCACAGAAATTTCTATTTTTAGTAACAACGGCAACAACGTACATCAAAAACCAATACACAGAATTATGTACCTTAGTGTAGTCTACGTGTGTGCCAAGTTATATTGAAATCAGACCAAATCTGTAGGAGGAGTAGCATTTTGAAAGAATTTCACAGAAATTTCTTTTTTTAGTAACCACGGCAACACCGTTCATCGAAATAATAAAAATGATACACAGAATTATGTATCTTAGTGTAGTCTACTTATGTGCCAAGTTATATTGAAATCAGACCAAATCTGTAGGAGGAGTTGCATTTAGAAAGAATTTCACAGAAATGTCTATTTTTAGTAACCACGGCAACACCGTTCCTCGAAATCAAAAAACGATACACAGAATTATGTATCTTAGTGTAGTCTACTTGTGTGCCAAGTTATATTGAAATCAGACCAAAACTGTAGGAGGAGTAGCATTTTGAAAAATTGTTTACAGACAGACAGAGAGACAGACGGACGGACGCCGGACGCATTACTCTCGCATAAGCTCTTCTGGTCTCTGACCAGTTGAGCTAAAAATACAATTATAGATTAAATAAGTTAGTCTCAGAAAAACATCCATGTACATGTTCCATAGATGTTTTTCTGAGACTAACTTAACTTAACATGGAACTTAACTTAACTTAAAAAGAAAAATACCATGTTTCAAGCAGTTTTCCTCAAACTGTCAAAACCCTGTCAAGTATTAACACTACATGTAGTTCAAGTTACTAAAACAGATTATGTATCAAATATTGCACAGGTGTACCATGCTTTTGTGCATTGTTAAAAGCCTAATATTAGGATCTGTTTTCAGGGCCATTAAACCTACATGAACCCACTTTTGATCCTAGTCTCACTCTAGATCTTCCACTGGATATTTTTTTACAAGTGAGATTGAGATCAAAAGTGAGCTCATCTGAGAATAATGGCCTCAGAGCCTTATGCAAGGCAAACCCATAGAAAGAAATATGGCACAGACTGTGTGAACACATCTTTAACAACAGAAACTTTCACTCTTCACTAACAGACATAAACAAAACCCTTATACAGAGTTACATACAGTAAAAATGAATATTAGAAATAAAAATTATCACAAATATGTACCCTCTTCAAGAATGATTTTTATAAAAAAGATTCTTCATTTCTTGAAAAATATTGTAAAATAACCTATATCTATTCATATTTACATGTATACAATAACGGTGTGGGATTGTCTTCTTTTTTCTGAACTAAAAATGTCCATCGCATGGCGCAGTGGTTAAAGAGTCGGTTGGAATCGCGGAGTAAGGAGTCACATCGCGATTTTTTATCCTCTGCGAGATATGGAGGCCAGTTTGACGGTTAAGATCGTATAGGCTGAGTCCCGAGGCACAACAGTTGCTTGCACGAAAAAGATCCCTCATTGCTCAATGGCCGACCATAGATTTAAATTTGCAGCTCCCACCGGCAAGTGGTGATGTCTCATTTTCGAAAGGAGGTCAAACAAACTATAACTGAACAAAGACTGATTTAGCAGGAAAATGTTGACACGACCATTTTGAGATCTTGTCTGTGATTGTCAATGGTACGTATAGGAAATCAAGATTATTTTATTAGCATTTTTTGCTTTTAATTATTGACTAGGTAAGTTTCCACATTTCCGTTAGAATATGCTATAGCTAACATCGGTATGGCGTCACGTTTAACAAATATGGCTGCTTTGCAAGGTTCGTCATTATCTAGCTCCGTTTCTACCATTCCAAGAAATCGCCCGGATGGAGATACGACGTGAAGGCGGTTAGAGCGGGAATCGATGACAATAACATATCGATCTCGAGGATTTAGTGCCAAACCGTTCGGTTCTCGAAGAGGAAATGTTTCTGTCCCTTGATATTTCTGGAAAATATGCCCCCGTCCCGCCATTTTGACAAATATCACACTCTTTTTCTGAAAATCTGTCACCATGATCCTGTCGTCGACCATTAAAATGCCACGAGGGTACGAGAGGAATGTCCTTCCGGTATTTTCTGGGTAACAGGAGGTTAATATACGGCCATCATTGTCCAAAATGTCGATCCCAGGCGGTGAAAAAAACTGAGACAATGTGGCTCCGATAAAAGTCCTATCGTTTGGATTGTAAGTTAGAACAGAGTAACCTTTCTTTGTTGGTATCTTTCTCTTGATCATAAGGTCTGGTTTTATGAAATACATAATATAAATCATCTTGGCGTCAGGTACTGTTATGGCGCTGTACTTTTCAGGCATGGTGGCGATATCCCAGGGTTGGAACTTCCCAAGAGAGAAGACATGAACAACATTTCCACTGCTGTGCACGACCTTAAGTCGGTGATTCCATCGATCTGCAAGAAGTAAATATTCATGGTCAATCCAGGAAAGTCCAAAAATTCTCGGTGGCTTCATATCTCCGATAGCCGTAGATGAAGCCTTCCAATACATCTGTAAACGAAGATGCGTGCCTAGTCTGTCACGTGATCGCGTTCTGTCAACTGATTGGTGGAGGTCGTTATGGTGGTGTTGATGACGTCTCTCAGGTTGAGGGGATCGTTCGCTAGAGACCCGAGGTCTGCCAGAGATTGCATACCTAACTGGCTGCGGTGAATGCGGAAGTCTAGCTTGGTCCTCAGAATCTGCTGTCAATGAACTACCGTCAGTTCTATCCATCAAATTTGGAAGCGGGGCTGAGGGTATAGGACGTAGATGATGGAATTGCCTAGAAGAGGTCCCGGAAATGACGTCAGATAGAGCAGGCTTGGTCTGGTCACCTGTTTGGTAAATACTAGGTTCCTGTTGTTGCTGAGGGAGTTGTCCTGTACTTTGTTCTAAAAAGATCCCCGGATATGGCGGCGGTGGTTCTTCAGTGTTGCTTATTTCTATGAAAATGTTATTTTGTTCCGTATTATTACTAGTTTGGGTGATTTCGTCGTTTTCCTCCTCAGACTCACTCTCGGTCTCAGAGGTTACAGGGCTGGATGAACTATCAGAGTTGTCCACTCTATCGTCGTCGTTATTATCGCTTGGATTTTCTTCAGCTCCTTCTTCATTTGGTTCGTCTTCATTTCGCATTACAGTAGTATCCTTCCGATGGTCATACTGTCTTGTGTTGATAACTTCTATCTTGATAAGATCTGATGACGTCATGGCGTCCTCAAGTTCGGTATTGATGATAAACCGAGTTTCCGGTGGATCCAGTAAGAATCTGTTCTTCACAGAATCCAGGTCAATGAGATGTCGGTTCATTCCAGAACAAATCCGAAACATGGATGTTTCACAAATTTTATCCGAGGCATCACAGATTTTCTTATACGTCTTTGACTTTTCCTCCACATCTTCTAACATTGTTGTACATAATTTCAAATCTTCTGTGAGGAGATCCTTTTCTATCGACACCAGATGGTCTAAATCCTCTTGGACTTTCTGTTCCTGTTGAAGGAGATACTGTGTCACTTTCTGACGAAGATCTGAGAAATAATCCGAGATGCCTAACGCCGTTTGTTCTTTTTCCATTAGGAGTTGTCGTCCTTTAGGCAATAAAGTATTATGGGTGTCTGTAAACTCGGAAACCATTTTTCGTAATTTCTTCATTAAGACATCCTTAATTTCTTCGAATACATCTTGTAGCTGTTCGCCAGGTTTGACAATTTCGCAGTTGGAATGCCCTTCTTGTCGGCAGAGAACACATAAAGGCACGACGCATGTCCTGCAGTAGCTGTCAATATCAGCACGAAGGTGAAACTTGCATTCGATGTTCTCTTCTTTGGCTAATACAAATTCCTGTGCTACATTATCTTCCGGAAGGGACCGGATATAAGTATCATCCACTTCCGGGTCGGCATCTATGGAAAGCTTACATTTCGGACAAGGATACGTGGATTTTCCACTGAACTCTTCAAGATATGAACTGATGCACGTGAAGCAGAAGCAGTGACCGCATTTCAAATGCCTTGGTGATTGAAGAGTTTTCTGGCAGATTGGGCACAGTGACAAGGTAGTGATTGCATCCATCCTAACCTAAAGTACAAAAATGAAAGCCACAACTGAAAATCCATTATTAAAATTCATCATTTAGTCACCTTAATAATAAAATTAAACAACACTATTACAGGAGTTTTAAACCATTTTAAATTTAATAATCTTTTATAAAAGAGAATCAATGAGGAAAATGGTAAATTTCAACCTGTAATATAAAACTTCTACTTCTATTTGTTTTCTCTGTAATAACACTTTGAAAGTTAGTTGAAATGATTTCTTGATCATTCTCATCGTGTATATCCCAACATGCGGGGTGTATGCTATGTTGTGCGCGGGGTGTATGCTTCCAAAGCGAGAGAAAAGGGGTCAATCTACGTTCTTTGTCCATTTTCTCAACTTACGGATATTTTTCGCCAGAAAGCATATGCCTACGGAAGAAAGCATTATCTAAGGAGTATATGGATACCGATGAATCCACTGGACACCTTCTAGTTTTATCAAACACTTCAACACAATTCTGAGGATCGCAGCAAGATTGACGCTACACTGTGTTTATGATCGAATATCAGAACAAAGCTTTGCTTTATCGTCACTTTTATATTATTGTTAAATACATGTTTACAATATAAACGTTTGTACAAATTGTCTGTAAATACAACAGTTCGTATATAAAGATATTGACGAAAAATCAATGCTGTGTCCGGGGAGTATGCAACATGTTGTACGCGGGGTGTATACCCCTCTTTTTACTCTATAGTATCATTGTCAGAAATGTCATTAAAAAATCTTAACAGCTGACTTTTGTGATAAAATTTCTATTTTTTTTCCTAATTATTAGAGTACTTTGTTTAACTGTTTAATGTGATAACCAACAATTCATCCCTTCTTTCGATTTAAAGGCACCTTATTCAGATCCTTCCTTAATAAATGCTTCACACATGCATCATTTTGAACATTTAACATTTCCTCATAATTTCTGTTTAACTTTTTTCAATATTTTTTAAATGAATTTTAAAATATTTAGATTTTTATGTCATCAACACCAGAAAAAATGTTCTCCTTCATGTAGTATGTATACGTTGTGTACTTTGGCCCCATATTTGGCAGTAAACTATTTGTTTTATATTGAGGCATTGTATTGTTCTGAGTACATATTTTCTAGGAATGGGCCCGAGGAGGGTGTGTTTGTGTCTTAGGTCATTTGTGGGTGGGTAACTTCACTACCTGTATAGATATACAATAATAAAATAAAGGAGGGTGAACATAAATTGATATTAATTACACATCAACGTAAAACTGTAATTGTACCAAACAGTTTTTTTTTTCAATTGTGCATGCCCTCAGAAAATTGTCGTCCCTTATTACAAATGTGCATTGTTATAGCCGGCTTTACATGTTTATTGTAATTTGTAAAATACAAAATCTTATTAGATAAGGAAAAATGAGTCCAAATATTGCAAACATTGAAAGGAAAATTAATATATCATACAGACACGTAATATCACCCCTCTTTTTGTTCCAGACACAACTTTTCACTACAGAAAATGTTCATCGAAATTCAGGCTGCCCCCTATTTTTTGTTGCAGCATAGTCATACAATGGTTATGTTTTATGTTTAAGTAAAAAAAAAAAAAGAATTGGAACTGAAAAAAGACGGGACTTACAACCCCATCTGCGATCTAGGAGTTTTGAGTTCGATAAGCCCCCCTTTTTTATAGCAAGTCCACTTATCTCAAGGTTTTTTTTTCGGGTATCCCTCCTTCAAAAAAGATTTACATCACTGTCATAATTGCTGAAAAATACATGTATTGATCACATAAATGTTGCATAAAAGCATACACCCCGCGCACAACATAGCATACACCCCGCATGTTGGGATATACATGGTGATTCTGCCGAAATGTAAATTTCGCCAAGCAATAGATCAGGAGCCAAGGAAACTAAATGTGGATGTAAATTTCGTACGTCTGTTTTAGTGTCTGAAGCTAAGGAGGCCAAATGTGCATGTAAATCTCATCCAGATGTGTTTGTGTTTGACGTCAGGGAGGGGGCTTTTGAAAGTGACATGGGAGGTCAAGTGTAATTTAAATCTATTCGTCTCTATTTCTAAAATTTAATATTATATTATAAATTTTACAATTTTATTCCATAATGAATTGGAAATATACGGAATCGCAGTCTTGTTAATAGAGTATGCTAGGAACATCAGCGAGAGTTAGAAACGTGGGCTAATTTATGCATAATAAGCTTCGACACGTTTTCAACTATAGTTGATGCCCTGGCATTCTCTGCTTACAAGACAGTGACTCCTTTATAATTCACCTCTTCATGACACCGTATTTAATAAATATAGGCATGCATTTTAGAAATATATCTTTGCATAACTTAGGAGGAGGATAGTGGAAAAAAGCATCAAAAACTGTTTCTAGTATTTTTAGTTTTGGATACCCGAAAAAAAAACAGTGTACTATACAAGACACTCCGCGACATATTTTTAATGCGGAGTATTGCTCGATATATCTCGTTTCAAGAAACACCAGAAACGTAAAGGTTATACATACATGACGTATTGATTATTCCTGATGAATTAATTATCAATATACTCCATTCAATCTACGATTTAATTCGTGCAGTTTGCTTGTCACATTACGGACAAAAGGTTTACTAGTATTCTTAAAATGCACGTTCAAGACCAAGAGATAAAATACAATTAATCATAGGTCTATTTAAAACCTCTACGACAAGCTGATTAATCGCTAGAATGCAAATTTAATTAAAAACCCAGTAAGTCAATTTTTCTGTCCACACCCTTTAAAAAGTAGGAAATATTTCATAAGGAAAAAATACAGTTTTATATTTATTTAGATATTCACCATTTTCACGTTCATTACAACATATTTTTCAGTAGGTATTTTGCAATATCGATTATATTTAAAATATCATTGTATATCTTTTACAATCTTAGATACAAAACAGAACAAAAAAGAAAATTCCCTCTGTTGTATACTTACGAGAAAATACTTTTGATGACATTTGCTTAAATATATCGGTGCTTATCATAGTTACTATACTGCTCAATATTATCCTCAAATCGACTTTAGACAGCAGACATTTGTTTACAATCCACCCGCAACGTAAGAGATAGAACCTAAGTCGGAATTTAAAATCCCGGTTAGCGAGATCAGAAGTAGGGAGAAGGGAGGGATCTATGATTTTTTTTTGCCCGCCAAGCAATAAGAGTAAAAGAGATGTTTCAGTTTTTTGGTAGAGAGGAAAATGTATGTCCAAAAAAAGCAAATTGATGATATTGTGACATTGAAATAGACGTATTTGGTTTACCGTTTTGTTAAAACTCATTAATTCTATAAAGTGTTCCTTTTGATGTAATTCATGATTAAATATGTCATGATTTTGTCTTCCAATTAACCTGCAGAATAAAGCACGTGCATACGTTTGACTGTAAATGCATATTATACAGTTGAAATATAGAATGAAAAAGAGGAATTTCCCCTCTATTCCATAGATCAATTTCGCATTTTTGTTCAAAACGACTTCTAAAACTTTTATTTTTTCATGTATCACTAAATATATCCAAATGAACTTGAAAAAACAGATACCACAGAGTCTGATGTTAAGATATTTTACCGAGAAAAATGACGTCAATGGTAGAATACTGTAACTAGCTAGCAATAAAACTAAGTGATAAAAGTGATAATTCTAGTTTTTCTATCGTCAGCTTCTTTCCCTTACTTATATGATATCTCAATATACCCTTATCAAATGCATATGGCGTTTAATCATATCTCCCAGTCCATTCCAAATGCAAGAACATGCACCACATACGAGCATTTTATAAAACAAGGCATTCTATTGACAAAAAAGTTGATGCAACAGGAATATCAACATTCTCATTAAAATTCATCATTTTGCAATTCTTTTGATCGATTCATTGATCTTGGCAGTAAATACAATCCATCATTAAGTCGAATACCGACAGAAATTTTTGTACAAATTTATTGATACAAAATTAGATTCACAAATAAAAGTGAATGGGATTGGGCAGCAGGAAAAGATATTTTCCCCTCTCTCTTTCATACTAATTCCATGGTACCGGATGCTTTTAGATGTCCATGCTTGCTATGCTCGTGATTTGTGTTGTTTCATTGAACTTTTGTGTGTGATAACAGTATGTTATCTTCCAAGTAAACTTGGCATGAAATGAAAACACGTGTTTAAATATATGAAAATAGGGTAAACCTTCTTCTTCTGTCACTTCTTACCCCCACGCCCTCCCGAAATCTTTAGAAAGGGATATGAAAAACAGATTCTTATTGGGGTTTTTTCTGACACTTCAGTCGCTCTTTTGTTTATCAGACTAGTTACCTACTTACCAATTATCATCAAACTTTCAAGCCTATTTTAAATATTACCACCTTTACAATTAACTTTAACATAATAAGAAAACAAATTGCTAACCAATTTTATTCTTATCCGATAAGAAATACAAATATGAACACAGATACATGCATCATGATCTAATTATACAAGAAATTAATAAGCTTTTATATTCACATAAATTATTTTTTCTTCTTATGTTTTGCAATGTTTTCTTTGGCTAGTTTGTATTTGGGATCTAGGTCTAAAGCACATTTAAATGCACCAATTGCTTTTTCTTTATCCTTCGTCTTCTGCAGGGTGTAACCCAGTAGTGAGTAGGCCCTGGGGTCTTTGACCCGATCACAAATCTGTTCCATATCCTGTATAGTTGTGATCAAGTCTCCGTCCTTCTTGGTTTTGATAAAGCATTCGATTAACAAATAATATGCGTATATAATGGACAAGAGTTCAATGCTTCCGGTCACACCGATTTCCTTTTTAATATTTTCGTCCATTGTCATCGATTCCATCTTGCCGTAGTAGTTCACACTGGTAGGATTCTCCATTTCCGATTCCACAGCTTTTCGTAAGATTTTGATTGCGTCTGCATACTTTTCACAAGAACAAAGGAAGTGACCATATTCTACGAATAAGCCTGCGCCATGACCTTCACCCTCACGATTCATTGCTTCCTGAAACATGGCGTCAGCTTTTTGTATTAGATCCCGCTTGTTGGCCGTGAAAACACAAGATGCTGCATGGTACAGGCAGGCCAGATGCTCGTACAGTCCCGCACCTTTCTTGCCGTCTACGTACCTGGTGATTAAAAACCGACAGAAAGTGATAGGTTTCCAGATTTCCTCAGTCTCCAGAACGTTACTAAACTCGATGTTCTTCTCGTTCAGGAGGTGAGGAATGTACTCTCGTTGTCTGTCAGCCTCGGTTTTTCCATAAATGGAAACAACAAAATTATCTATGACGTCTTCAAAAATGGCAGCACAATTATCAAACCCGTATTCATGATAAAATCCATTGCACAGTCCGTTGCACACTAGCATGAAACTCTCTACCGATTTTTGTGCTTGGTTAGATGACTTGTATCCTTTTGCATCTACCAAAACCTGAGCGAAGATTTTTTTCACATCTGTGTTGTATGGAAAAATATCCAGAATTGTATAATTTTCCGCGAGAGAAAATAGTTCTTCCAAAGGTCTTCTTCTTATCGTGGTAAATCTTCTCTCTAACTGAGAGGACTGAAGATCTGATAGATTATCTAAAAGATTGTTCTTTTTGACAAAGTAATCGGGGAGAAACTTTTGTTTGATTGCATCTACCAGCTGATCTAGAAGATAAAGAACACAATAACCCGAGTTCTTATACCAAAGGCTAGTTCCCACATTCTCGCATGCGTAAAAGAAAATTGAACGTATGTGTTGCTGAGTTACCATTCCTTCTGATATGACATGAACACAGAGCATATTAAACAACAGAAAACACTGTCTCTGAGAATCGGAAAGATCTTCTATTATCAGTGTCTTCTCGGCAAGAGAAAATGAAATTTTCCATTCGATGTCGGATTGGGAGCTTTTACCATGGGGAGAAGGAACTATATGGCAGCCAGCAGACACCACCTTTTCTATCGTGCTTTCTGATGGCCAGTTGTAAAGTCGTTTTCTCGATCTCCATTCCTCCGCTTGCGAAGGCCATCCTGGATAGTTAAGTGCCAGTTCATGCATGACCTCTGACTGTTCTACTTCTGGTATAAGACCTGTTTGTTCTTGAGATTGTGTTTCCTTAAATTTTACTTGCCGTGCGCTAACTAACACACCACGAAGTCCTTGTGAGGTGAATGGGCGTCGAAGGTCGAGAGAATCCTCCGGAATTCCCGTGAATATGTCTGAAAATTTCATATCGAGACCATTTCCTGTTCCGGTATTTATGAGGGTATCCAACATGGAATCGATTGCTTTTTTATTCGAAGAAATCTTACTCTGAAATTTCTTCCTTGACAAGCTGCTGCCTAGGTAGATGATGCCTTTCTTTGTTACAGACAAGTCGGCCTCGTTTTCGTTACTACCATTTTGTAGAACCTTTAATCGACAATACCCTGCGTGAACGTTTTCAGTTGATATAACATAATGAAAGGCGTCGGCATCAGAAACAGAGGGAAGAGCTATCTCGGCATCTTTAACATGGTGGAAGACCACAGTAGGTTCTTTGATCAACTGCTTTTTGGCGAATGTTCCATCTGGTTTCAAGATCACAAAAGCTGGAAGTCGGAGACCCTCGGCAAAACTTCCCATGACCGTCTGTGTCTTGGTAGGATTAAGGGTTTCTACGTATCGACGTGGAATAAAGCTATGAACGAAGAAAGACAGGTGGAGGTAAGGGAGGTTACTAGGTGCATCATTTCCGGTCAGGAAATCCTCCATCGCTTGACTCTCCGCCATTTTACGGGAATACCTGAAATAGATACATTGAATAAAATGTTAATGATATGCCTGTCTAAACACTTTTTTCAGTAATTTCAAGTAAACCCTATTATGTAGAAAAAAACTATCAAAAAGATCAAAAATGTATTGCAAGGCAAAATGTATTTAAACAGAAAACTTACCAGGCCATTTTCAACAAATGAAACTAAGAACACAGAAATACATCGTGCAAATAAAGTTGTTTTTTTTATTTGATCAATATCTTAGGTAAGGTGATGGCATCAATCTGCACGACTGATTTCGCCTATCACTGAGACATGGTCATTCATCCATTCTGTATGAAATCGCTTTTTTTAAAAAAAAATAGTTGTGATGTGAAACACATCAATACCTGGGTTTAAATCACCCAATATTCGTTTACCTTATAAATAGTTAAACATACATAATGTTAAAAAACTTACATTATCTTTGAATTCACAAATACATTATAATAATTTATTGTTTAATTTGTTTCATAAATTTTTATATAGTTTTTTGACAGTTCAAAAGCATAAAGTTTATTTGTTTCATCAATATTGCATTTTTCATGTCATTTTAATTAAAACTATTTGTAAATATTTATGACAAATACGAATAGGATATTATCACATGTATTGTATTTAGTAAGTGTATACAAAATGTATATCTAATCCCCAATAAATAACAGTGTAATGTAGTGTCAAAAATATTCAATCTACGAGGGTCTTTAATACCCCATGCATAAAAAGAACACTTCCATGAATCTATGTACTTAAACGTTTGTTCCCCATCATTAATAAATAAATGTAAATCCAATAATGAGTTAGCCACCTTATGAAATGGTCAAAGAATGGACCTCAGTTTATAGATTTCAGAAACATCTTTAAACTTACCCTTTCAAAAAAGCTTAATGAACATTTTATAAAACCTAACGTTGTTAGGTTCTATAGTGAATTGAACGATTGGTTGGATTATGAACCTAAGAAAACTTTAAAACTAAGGCGAAAATAAACAGTCTTCATAAAAGGTTCGAAGGAATAAAACACATCTTATGAGGATATCAAGGCTGTATCCATGCTTTTCTGTATAATTATGTGAATTACTCTCTCTTGCCTGCATACAAAAGGCTAACATTATGAAGATTTAAGTAAACATGCCAGAACAGGACAAAAAATTATTCCCAACCATCAGTCACCAACAGAAAGACGAAAGTTAAAGTGAATGGAAATATCTTGATTTGATCTGGGTTTTTTATTGTTAATTAGCCAGTGTGTATTATCAAATCTTGAATCATGATATAATAATTATTTTCACATGTATAGGGCAGAATAACTATATTTTTTTAACACAGAGTTCAACACGATCAAAAGAAATAGAGATTTATCAAAATACAATGATCGATTTCTCTGTTACCTGTGTATTCGGCATCTAAACATAAAGCAAGCATTGGAAATCAGAAAAGCATAACTGAAATTCATTACCTTTAAAATATTAACCATTCAAAAATTCATTTTGATTCCATTTTAACTGGAAACGTGTCCGTGAGTTCCCTGTAATATGGAGGTGGTTGGTTACGGCTTGTAAACAAAGATGGCGGCACACCATGATAAATAATGTACGAGCTTCCACCAAATCGATACAACAGAAGAATTACATTTAAATACCTGGGATTATCTTAATATATATCGGAATCAATTCACAAACCTAAGAATTTTTACATGGCACTTTGTCAAGGTAAACTTTTAAATGTCCAGGCGAACAGCGTCTATCTATTAGACACATATTCCGGGTGGACGAAGGAACGAAGAAGAATAATTGATTGATTCTCTTTAACCAATTTCTCACCATTATTCTAAACCCGTGATAAAATATCATTTCCCTGGGGAAAAAAATTAAGTTGTTTTTAGTTCTATGGTTAGTGCCATATTGTATTCAAAATAATAAGAATAAAATAAAATAACAATAAAAGTATTTAGAGAGAGAGAGAGAGAGAGAGAGAGAGAGAGAGAGAGAGAGAGAGAGATATTACAGTTAATAAATTACCCGTAATTTTTTTCTGTTGGTTGTTTTTGAATATAAAAAAATATTTTCCCCTTGTTATCAACCATACAAATAAAATTAAGTTATCACGAGGTAAGTCGAATTGTTATCTACATCAGAGGATAAAATTTGATGAAAATACACTTGTAGAGATATCCAGATAAAACAAAATAATGTTCTTGTCATTTCTTCTTCTTCTTCCAGTAATGTGACTGGCACAAAAGTTGGGCATTATCGCACATTTTATATGCATAAGAAAAATATACCGAAATGTGCAAATTCATTGTTTATAATCAAAACTTGGTTTATGTCACTAAATGACATGTCGCAGGAACACGAACTTAACCAGTGAAGTGAACACTTCCAATATTCTATATCTCGTTCCATGATCGAAACCTCATTATTTTGAATCTGACCTATATCAATGAAAATTAGTAGCAACCAACCGTTCCTTCACCAAGTGCTTGGCACTTTGAAGTGATCGAAAGGTGCGGATCCTTCGGATGAGACCATAAAAACTTAGGCCTTTTTTTCCGATACTCGTTGGCAGATATATTGATCCCTCACTGCTCAATGGCTCTGAGTTTTTAGACAAGGTTTAAATTTGAAGCCCTGTATAGGTATTAAGTGAATCTATTAATGAGAGAAAAATTCTCAAATGAGACATAAAACAACAGACAATCAATAAATCAAACTAATACACTTTCCACAGACAATAAATATCTTATAGTCAGAAGATCTTAAAAATATTTTTGTTTTCTTTTGTTCAAAACCCCATAGCTACAATTGGAGCAGGAGTTAAACCCCTTATACCGCTCATTTTTTTCTTCATAAAAAGTTTTCTTTTTACATAAGTATTAAAGGTACTTGGACACAGATTTGAAGTTATTTTTTTCTCTATAATATTACGACTAATATATCTTAATAGCCTATCACACAAAAATTGATCAAAAATCTTATTAAATTTAAAAGTTATTAAAATTTCAAATTTTTTCGCAGGTTTGATTGACACATCCTTGCACTTTCACAAATTTTAATTTTACTCTTAATACTTAGGAAAAGTGGCAATCTTGTTGTGTATAAATGATACATATTAATACTATAATCCAGAAAATTCAGAGTAGACATGTTCGAAAGCAATACAAACGCACAATATATTCTCAGTCCGTGCAGTTTTGGTGAGCAGACTTCGACAATTGAACGCAGCCGGGGAATCGTAAAAAGTCAATAATAACAGAGCTCTTGCCCTGTTTACAAAAACTGTGTACATAACACGAGTGTGATCGATTTGCACACAACACTTAGCTCGGAATGACGATACTTTTGAAGAAGTTTTGCTTTCTAACATTTCTACTCTGAATAAAATTATTTTTCTGGTTTAAAGTTTTAATATTTCTCACTTTCATACAACAAGATTGCCACTTGTCCGAAGGATTAAGAATAAAGTTAAAATTTGTTAAAGTGCAAGGATGTGTCAATTAAACGCGCCAAAAATTTTGAAGTTTTAATAACTTTTAAATGAAATAAGATTTTTAATGAATTTTTGTGTGAAATGCTATTGAAATATATAATTCGTGATATTATACAGTTTTTCTGAGAAAATATTAACTTCAAATCTGTATCCAAGTACCTTTAATGCAAAAAAGTAATATTTCATGCAGTAAATATTGCATTAAACGAGGTAAGTTATTGACAAACAAGTTGATGAAGCAATAATTCCAGCATTGTCCTTATAAGTAATTTTTTCGTAAGTTCTATGGTCGTTACAATGACCTTGTCAGCAAATACAATTTATCATTAACTTAAGTCAAATTGACAATACGCCATCGAAATATCTAAATATTCAGTTGATGGCTACAGCAAGTGTTTTTTTTCTTTCCACGTATAAAAACAATTCTGCTTCACATGGATACAAAAAATAGATCTGCTAATAACGTGGCGCAATTTGTACCCATGAAAACTCCAAAAGCTTGTTGGAAGGCCTGGTCTCCATAAGCCACATAGATATTGTCCATCAGAAATCAAGCATATTTTTAAAATCAACTTCAAAGTACTTGTGTGTACAATCAGAATGTTTTAAACGAGGTAATTTTGCATATGAGCAATGACAAGGTAAGTTTTATCAGTTCCATTTTTATTAAAAAAGAAGCTGTCAATTATTTCAGACAGCCTTGACTTCAATTAATCTTGGGGAATAGTTGTATATAAAGTTGAAAAGTCGTAAAATTTTATGTTGTTGATTTTGGTAACTAATAGCTATGCAATATCAAATGTTCAAAAAGTTCCTTAGAATTTTTAAGTATCTACATCTGATTTACAATACTTCTCGAATATTCTGTTGAACAATACTCTCGAAGTTTCTCCTTCACTACTGTTTATATCTTATTATTATTATCAAAAAGTACCAAATAATATGGTAGAACATTTAGTACTAGAACTTGCTTTGTATCTTAGTAGAATCCAATACAGCTGTTAAGATATTAATATAATATATATAGAAAAGGGAAAGCAAGAAGATTGAAATCCAATATAATTTAACGGCTTCGAGAGCGAGTGAGACTGGTGTCTGACAACCATAGTGAGGGTACCGGGGTTTATTAACAACAGTGCCATAAGCATTATCCCAAATATGAAAAAAAAAATTAAGTTCTCAGTAGCCTCAGTAGAGGCACGGGAAAGAGAATATGAACATAGCAAATATAATTGCAGTAAATGTAATTTTCAATTCTCCATTCCTGAAAAATAATGGAATCCTAAGATATAAAGGTTGCATCGACGCCACAAGTTGATTTTAATGCCAAAGAAAATTCAGATTGATGAGGATTTGATCACCAGAGTTGATATGATATTGGTGTTAAGCATGAAAACATATGACGTGACGGAAAAAATATCCTCTCGCATTTGTCAAATAAACCAATGAATATCTTAAAATAGTAATTAATTTCACGACTCTGTAAAATACCTAGTATTATATTCATAAGACTTTGTAATATTAATTTTATATTTCATTCTTTCAACATTGAGTTTGTTTGGTGAGAAGGATTTGCATATATGACAAAGTCTGTTATAATTAATGCGATTAAAATATATAACATAATATAATATAAAATAATATAATATAATATGCTTTAAAAAAGGTAAAAATAAAATGAAAAACATTTCTTAAGCACACAAGATTAAGAAAATCTAATAAAATACGGATTTGAAAGAAAATTAATAAAATGACACGAAGCTGTGAATTTGTCTGTGTATAAAAGTCAACAACTAATTTTGTTATCTATATTCCCTTGAAACACTTAAAACAACAGTCATGGCGAAAAATAGTACAAAAACTCCCGCTGAGATTGCTAGAAAATTCCAGTTGGATCTCGTCTCAACTGTACATAATGATGCGATAATGATACGTTTAGAGGGATTTTATGGTGAGTGGGGTTTATACCTTGCATCCAATGTTGCGCCGTATGTTTGGATTGTGCCATTACTTATAACGGTCCTGTTGCTGATTGTGTTCAGGAGGACGCGGCTAAATGGACCCACTCAGAAGTGTTTGGCTTGTATTCTCGTTGTCGATGTTCTATACACCACTTTCTCCGGGGTAAGAGACGGGGTGTTCAAATTAATGGATGCCAACTATGGATTTCTTGAATATCGAATATGTCGATTCTTCATGATAGGATATAGGATCTTGTCTGTTCTACACGCTACGTCTCTGTGGATAAAAAGTTTCATGCTCATTCATCAAATATGTTTATTCCTTATCCCATTTAGAGTCAGACTGATTAACTTCAAAAGGATCCTCATTCCTTTAGGCATATTTCATGTTGTTATGTGTTCCTTATATCAATGGTTTCCGAGTTTACAGACACCCATAATACTTTATTGCCTAAAGGACGACAACTCCTAATGGAAAAAGAACAAACGGCGTTAGGCATCTCGGATTATTTCTCAGATCTTCGTCAGAAAGTGACACAGTATCTCCTTCAACAGGAACAGAAAGTCCAAGAGGATTTAGACCATCTGGTGTCGATAGAAAAGGATCTCCTCACAGAAGATTTGAAATTATGTACAACAATGTTAGAAGATGTGGAGGAAAAGTCAAAGACGTATAAGAAAATCTGTGATGCCTCGGATAAAATTTGTGAAACATCCATGTTTCGGATTTGTTCTGGAATGAACCGACATCTCATTGACCTGGATTCTGTGAAGAACAGATTCTTACTGGATCCACCGGAAACTCGGTTTATCATCAATACCGAACTTGAGGACGCCATGACGTCATCAGATCTTATCAAGATAGAAGTTATCAACACAAGACAGTATGACCATCGGAAGGATACTACTGTAATGCGAAATGAAGACGAACCAAATGAAGAAGGAGCTGAAGAAAATCCAAGCGATAATAACGACGACGATAGAGTGGACAACTCTGATAGTTCATCCAGCTCTGTAACCTCTGAGACCGAGAGTGAGTCTGAGGAGGAAAACGACGAAATCACCCAAACTAGTAATAATACGGAACAAAATAACATTTTCATAGAAATAAGCAACACTGAAGAACCACCGCCGCCATATCCGGGGATCTTTTTAGAACAAAGTACAGGACAACTCCCTCAGCAACAACAGGAACCTAGTATTTACCAAACAGGTGACCAGACCAAGCCTGCTCTATCTGACGTCATTTCCGGGACCTCTTCTAGGCAATTTCATCATCTACGTCCTATACCCTCAGCCCCGCTTCCAAATTTGATGGATAGAACTGACGGTAGTTCATTGACAGCAGATTCTGAGGACCAATCTAGACTTCCGCATTCACCGCAGCCAGTTAGGTATGCAATCTCTGGCAGACCTCGGGTCTCTAGCGAACGATCCCCTCAACCTGAGAGACGTCATCAACACCACCATAACGACCTCCACCAATCAGTTGACAGAACGCGATCACGTGACAGACTAGGCACGCATCTTCGTTTACAGATGTATTGGAAGGCTTCATCTACGGCTATCGGAGATATGAAGCCACCGAGAATTTTTGGACTTTCCTGGATTGACCATGAATATTTACTTCTTGCAGATCGATGGAATCACCGACTTAAGGTCGTGCACAGCAGTGGAAATGTTGTTCATGTCTTCTCTCTTGGGAAGTTCCAACCCTGGGATATCGCCACCATGCCTGAAAAGTACAGCGCCATAACAGTACCTGACGCCAAGATGATTTATATTATGTATTTCATAAAACCAGACCTTATGATCAAGAGAAAGATACCAACAAAGAAAGGTTACTCTGTTATAACTTACAATCCAAACGATAGGACTTTTATCGGAGCCACATTGTCTCAGTTTTTTTCACCGCCTGGGATCGACATTTTGGACAATGATGGCCGTATATCGTGTGCAGCTGTCAACTAGATCGTGACGTAACGTGAAACTTTACAGTTAGCTGCTAACGATAATAATAACTCTTTTAAAACAAATCAGTTTTTAAAGGGTCGTGATTTAAGAAGGATATGGCATACTACAGTACCATTAAATTTAAATCTTTTCGAGTTTTTTCCCCAAGGATGTCTGTTAACTTTGTTTTTAGATTTTTGAGGATATGAACATATTCAAGGCGACCATTCAAACAGGTGTGAAAAAGTGTTGTAGATAGCAATATCCATGTCAAAGGGCATCTTTTATGTCGAATACAGACGGTATTCGAATAAAAGCGACTCTGTAGGAGATGATGATGTTCTGTAATAAAACGGATTATCTTATGATGTTACCAAACAAGAGATTCCATTGTTACAGCTCTCAGGGGTATATTGAAGCGTCATAATTAAAATCAATGTTCATGAAAACATATGCACAGACCAAGTAGATTCACTGGATCTTGTTGATTTCTTAGCAAACCTACTGTAAAATTATAGAGAAAAATTTTATTTTGTCTTATTCTTTTATTGTAAAACAGACATATATTATATTGCATAAACAACAAATAGGGTTACTTGTTCTAGTTTTACATTGTTTTGACAGTGGTCAAGTAATAATTTATAACAATATCAATTAATGACACAATTAATGTTTATTAAGCATCTCACATATATAAAAATAGAAACTTAAACTTTAATGAGTCACGACTATTAAATAGGCATACGCCATATTTGTTTTACCTTGTCCGATATCAGCCCTGTAGTACACCCTTCGCATGTTTTCACCTGATTAATTACTTTTTTGTCATGAGTTCCAGCGCGGAATGGGTAATACGTGTTCGCGCGGGTTTGTTTTTCATTTCTTGACACTTTCTTGCAGTTTATGCGTGCTGTGTGTCTGAGTTGTTTGTACGCTCTTTTCCGTCTTCCTATACATTGACTTTATGACGCGATCAATCATAAAAATTCTCGTGAGGTCCTTCCTGACAACCTTACTCAGACTAGCATAAACAACACAATCTATAGGTTTACCTAGCCAAAAGGATAAACATACTTGAAATAACGCTTCTCCATGTGCTTTCTCCGTTTCTTCAAAGAGTTTTTCGGACACCGAATTATACTGTAGCCCGTGACACGGGAACTCGGTTTTTTAGGGTCTCATCGGAAGGACCCGAAAATTTCACTTCAAGTGCCGAATACTTGACGAAGGAACAGTTGCTACCATTTTTATCGACTTAGGTCATTCACTCCGAGATTCGAACTCACAACCTCCCAATCACGGAATGAGTGCTCAATTATATCGAACCGATATCATACTCAAGAGTTCATGGAAACAATGCCAATCAAAAGCAGAGGAATTATGGAACTCCAAAACATCAAAGTTAGGATCAGGTGCCATGGAGGAGTATCAATCCCCTGTCGAGTAGTCACACCCGCCGCTTGCTCTTTGCTACATGCTGCATCCCCAGCTCCAATATTTTGCGTCAAAGGGTTTGCAGTCTTGATCGGGAAGTAAAAAAGTCTGCTTTCATTATACGAAAAAATTGAAGTGATATTATATAAATTGCGCAGTCGCTTTTTGGGGGGGAATACTATCCGTCGTCCAGCACTGTTAACTGCTGCTACGCTGGAGAATATGGCTTCATTATTCAGAGGGTAATAGTGTTTTTTAACAAATGTTTCTCGACCAATAAGATTCAACTAATTGACATGAAAGTATAATATATTAGAATACCTTATTCATAACTTTTTTTCTGCATAAATCACACATGATATTCATGATAAATATTTTTAAACTCCGATTTTTTGTGTTTGTTGTCATGAATTCTCTTGACGTTTCACTTCCACTCGGCCAATAGTACTAGTCAATCGACACTTTGCAAAAGTTGTGTCCCTTTGTGGGGTAAACCGAAAGGTCAAAAACTAAGAATTGACATTTCTCCTCTTTATGCTACCAAGCATTTAGGCGCTCTGAAAAATCCACTGTGTTTAATGTTTTCTCTCGATATATGGGTAGCCCAATTCTGTGCAAGATGCACGAAATTGTTCTAGTCAGATGACAAATTTACAAACCAGAAATTTATAAAGGCTTCTGCGAAGATTCTATGGGGTTTCCCTCAAAATGGAGGTCAAAGGCATTACTTTTGAAAAGTGTGTATTCCATTATACTGATCAATAGTTCAATGACGTCATGGGTTGGTATTTTACCCCTGTGACAAATACATAGCTATATATACCAACAAGAAAGGAAAAGATTTACTCTATATTAATCTTTTGCATGTTTCAATTTATTTATTCGACCTAAAATCAACCTTTAAATATAGATTCAAAGAAATAATTTTTTCTAATGTTCACTTTTTATAAATTACTATGACTTCATATAGTTATTTAATGCCCAAATTCCTGAAATAATGATTGTGTAATGGATTGTTTCTTTACAGTGTAATTCGCGTAATATACTCTAATCGCTAATATTGCTAAATATTTGGTTAATTTAAAATTAAAAGTAATTAAGAGTAAATCCATTTAGTGCCATTCTCTAGCCCTCACCAAACTGATGTGTTTGATACAGACCTGCAGCAAGTTTGATGCAAGCTTGTAGCAAACAAAATTGTTCCCAAGAAGAAAATTGTCTTGTTCGCAGATAATCGTCGCTAGCTGCGATCTTGTGGCAAACATAGCAGCAATTGCTGCAAGCTTGCATCAAATTTGTAGGAATCCAACATATTTGTTGGAACATAAAAATGAAACATACACGCCATTCTACTGTTTGCAGGAAACATTTAATATCTGAAATGTTTGCAGGAAGTTCGCAAGAACAGTAAACAAGTCAAATCAGCCAATGATCGTGCTGGTTTCATTACAGAATTCTCCATTTTGAAATGTTTGATTTGAATTTGTACATGTTTCAGTATTTTGTCAAATAATTACAAGTGCAAAACTCTGGACACAGATGCACTTTAGAATCCATGATATTTGATTGGTAAGATCTGATTTTTTTTTTTTTTTTTTTTTTTCTAGGTCTACTTAAAACGGGGCGCAGTTGGTGACCATGGGAATTCTGATAGATTGTGAGAAGACCTGGACTCCAAAAACCACCTTGATAAATTGTCAATCAGAAACTCTAATATCATTTTTGTCAACTTCATAGTACATGTTATTGTGTATACAATCAGAATGTTTTAACACAATAATTTTTCAAAAGACCAATGACACGGTCAGTGAATTAACTAGTTCCATACTTATTGAAAAAAGCAGCTGTCAATGATGGTATAGATGATTTGTTATTGGAAGTAAAGATGTATATTGTTTATCTTGCTTTAAAATTGCTGTTATTTAACAGGTGATTTTTTAACTACTTTCATTAAGTAAAATAAAATATACGTAACTGCTTTAACTTGAACAAAAGTTCCAATACAATTATACTCTTAATCGAACTTTCGCGAGAACACTTTTTGATATACAACATAAATCATAACCAGTGTTTGTTATTATACATGACAAATCCTAAAATATTTTACTAGTAAATGTTCAAGCCTGTACTTGATTAATTTAGTATTAATTGAAATAGGATTCCCTTCACCTTTATGCACAAATTTCCTCGTCTAATGAAAATATTTTTGTGCAGATGAACACGAAAACTTTGAATATTAAACATCTATAAAATTTAATATTCAAAAGTGTGACGTGAAATTAATGTCATTGACTTGGAATTAACAAAATTTAAAAAAAAAAAGTAATCCTGCTCGGTTTAATTTTCTATGAAGATTTAGATTGAAAATTGAAAAATAAATTAAAACGATGACAAAAAGCTGTAAAAGCTGTGAATTTCTTTCTGCATAAAACCATCAGCAATTTATATTTATATATTTTTCTTTTTTGTATACATGCAAAGTCCAACATGTCAAAAAACAGTTCCAGAGTTTTTATGAAACTCGTTGAAAACATCCTCGCTGGAGCAGTTCATGAGAAGACGATGATACGATTGGAGGATTTCTACGGGGAATTAGGTTTGTACCTTGCAGCACACGTTGCCCCGTATGTTTGGATCTTCCCGTTGCTAACTACGATTCTGCTTCTTCTAGTCTTCAAGAGGAAGAGGCTAAACGGACCAACTCAAAGATATTTAAGTTGCGTTCTGGCATTTGATGTTACTTACACCACATTTACCGGAATTAGGGAGACCATTTTGGCGGTTCTGGATATTAACTATGGATTTATTGAATATCGAATATGCCGGTTCATCATGATAGGATATCGGATACAGTCTGTTCTTCATATGTCGTCACTGTGGATTAAATGCTTCATGCTCATTCATCAAATGCTTTTGTTCCTTTTCCCATTTAAAGTCAGATTGATTAAATTCAAAAGGATCCTCATTCCTTTTAGCATATTTCATGTCATAATTTGTGTCTTGTATTTCTACGCAGTTATTCTTATTCCCATCAAGGGTGTTCCAACGGTTCAAGAATTCGTATCGAGGAAACCACTGAAGAAAATCCTGGGCTGTATATACGATGTGGAAGAGATACATCAGAAGGATCTATTTTTCAAAGTGCTGTTGAAGTTTTCAATTTTTACCCAGTTTTATGGCACCGTTGTACCCACACTGGGAAACTGTTTTTGTACTTGTTATTTTATAGTACTAGTTAGAAAGGAACTGAAGCTTTTGTCTTTAATGCAACATTATAAAACCTTAAATCAGGCGAAGTACATAACCTTGATGAAAGCAACAATAGGGTTAGGTATTTCGTTTATAATTCAAGAAATTCCATCTATGATTGGATCATTTTACGTTTTACGACTTCAGGTCACGGAAGCATATTCTGACTTTGGGGGTGTAGAAAAAGCCAACAATGTTGTGTTATTTCAGGTTTTTATTTCCTTTTGGCTAGGCAAACCCATAGATTGTGTTATATATGCTAGTTTAAGTAAGGTAGTTAGAACTGAGCTTATTGAAATCTTTAGGCTTAAAAAAGTCAAATGTGTCAATCGATAGCAGATACAAATAAAACAGTATCGGGTAGATATGAATTATAACTACATTATATCATTGTTAAATTTAGAAGCAACTTTACAGAAGAATTGTGATTAAAAAAACCAATAATGACTTTCCTTGAATATTTTTTATGCATGAATTGGGGATGCTTATATCTCCTTTTTATTGCCAGGGGTTCATACATTCATACATCTTATTTGTACTTTGGTGATGCTTACACTTCCAATTTGTATCCAAAGATTCATATTTTGCGGAAGCTACACCACGTATTCATTTCCACTGGTTCGTGTTCGGGGGATGATTACATCTGTTTATTTCTAAGAATTTATGTTTTTGGATGCTTACACTTCCTTTTAATAAAACCGTTATGATTACACCTCCTAATGCTAAACTTGCAATATTTCGAGAGGTTCGTTTTTTTGGCATGATTACACTTTCTACTGATTAAATCTCTAGTGTTAACATGGGTCCAGGGGGTGCTTACACCTTCTTTTGCTTAAACTTTTTCTGAGGCCCATGTTTTGGGGGGACTTACACTTCCTATGGTTAACCCTCTAATATTTTCAGATGTTCATGTTTTGGGGATATTACACCTCCTTTTAGTTCAACCTCAAATATTTCCAGAGGTATAGTTTTAGGATATGCGTTAACTTTCTATCTATTTCTAGAGGTTCGTGTTTTAGAGATGCTTCCTAATTTGATAATCCTGAAACCCTGAGGTTCATGTTATAAGGATGCTTACATCTTCTATTGGTTTAATCTCTAGTATTTGCAGGGGTCCATATTTTGCCCTGATTACTAGAGTTGTGAGATAAACCACTGTTTGCTACTTTCATTTAGACTATTAAACTTGTGTCTTATTGACATTTATCTATCTCTTTATTGTGAATTCATGCTTATTTGTAAAAAAAAAAAATCATGTTTTATTTTTACACTGAACATTTCAGGAACTGAGTCACATGCATTTTAAAACCTTGTAATTCTCTTTAACTGGCACGAAATATCCAAGTCTAGTGAAACATGAAAAGGTTCCACAATTTGTTTCTTAGCATTCGTATTGTCATCATTGATAACGTGGCGTTAAATAGTATTAATAGTAACAAGAGTGTGTCACTTTGCAATTTTAAGATTTTTGGATCACTTGGAATTAAAAAACGTTTTGTTTGTGAGTTTCTTGTATTTGATTGTAATTTGAATATTGTTTTGTTGGATATTTTATATTTTTGCTAAATATGTCTTAGTTAAAAGCTTACTAAGCTAGTAAGTAAGTATATATGTTGTGTTTTGGAAACCATGAAGCTCAGTCACATCACTTTGAGACATATTAAATAGGTTGATTGATTTTTTGTTCGTTTTTTTCCCTTTCGAGAATTTTTCACTCATATGGAGGCGCCATCACTTGCCGGTGAAGAGCTGTAAATGTTGTCTTATACTCGGTACTTAGGGCCATTGAGCAGTGTGGGATCTTTTCTATGCCGGCACTTGCTGCGGCATGGGACTTTGGTTTATACTGTTTCATCCAAAGGACCGGACTCCACGTCCCACAGTGGGATTCAAACCCGCGACATAAGGATCAACACCCTACTCCTCGACTCTAAAGCAGACCCAACCACTATGCCACGCAGGTGACCGTTTAAAAAGACAATGGATTTAATTTTTTTTCTGTTTTTGTTATGACAAAAAAAATGCAGATCTATTCATTGCAAGAATATGTTGGATTTCTCCATTTTACAGTTCATTCATTGGACAGGACCAACCTAGCGGAGATAATCAATTTTAGTTGTTAATTTTTCTAAAGGTTACTTGGCACTTAGCACAAATTACTAGTATTGATTGATTGACAGATTGATTGATTGATTGATTGATTAATTTGTTGATTGATTTCAATTCCACAAATTTTTTACTCAGATGGAAAAGATTACTTTATCCATGTGAATTTTCAATTCCACACCTCTTGGACTAAGGTCCATAACATAGTAGTGATTTTAATCGTGTCAACAGTTGAATGACAGGGGACTCTGGATTTTAGGTTTTACCCGCAAGAACCTTCACGTTTACTTAAAAAACCAAGCCGTCTGCAAAGGAAGAATTGCTTCTTATATTTACTGACCGTGTTCGAGGTTTGAACCTAAGACATCTAAATCATAAATCGCTCCAGAAGGAGAGTTATCAAAGAACGTACTAATATTTCCCCTCCACATACAAGATCGACTAAATGGGTTAAGAATTAAAGATCGAAATATTTGGCATACCTGGCACGTAGAAATCGTTCTGTCTTATTTATTTTACAAATTTATTTTTTATTATCAATTTATATCACTTCCTTGTTTCGTAGACACAACACATAGCAAAGAATGCTTACTTCTCCAGGGCATCTGATCCCACCTCTAATTTTTCGAGGTCTACATTTGCTATACTCCAAACTTGTTGTTTTAATGGACTTTGGAGCTTGATTACTGTTGTTATATTTGATACCAAACATCGGTTTTGTAACTTGTTGTTAACAATAAAATTTCTTAACGATATTTTGTTCTTTCAATAACCTTGAGTGACCGGTCGGCAAAGGATAATCACCCCTTTATGGCAGCTGATCTATGATGTTTTAGAGGTCAGATTTGCTCTTCTCTAAAAATTGCATTGTTTAATTGGCCTAATTTTTTAGCTTAAATACTGTTCGTTATTTCGGACACAACTGTTTCGTATTTGGATATTTTACTTGTAAAAGACGTTAATAGTAATATAACAACGTAGCTCTATGATAAATGTGATGACGTTAACATTTCAATTGTCAGTTTCCTTTACTTAAGCAGCAATATTCCTTTAACACTTGCTTGTGGGGTTTATATCTCTCAGTTGATTCGATGCTCTTTACAAATTCTAAAACGAGGTAAATTATTGAGAAAGAAGTTAATGAAACAAGAATATCAGCAGTCTCATATAAAATAATAATTTTGCAAGTTTTATAGTCGATACAATGACCTTGTCAGCAAAACAATTTATCATTGACTCAAATGATGACTGACGTTTTTTATTCTTATTGTTAGGTTACACACTGAATTTACGACGGATTTTCTGTGATTTCTCGATCATAACAAGGAACATACGTCGCGGCAGAGGTTGCTCACTCCTTCGTGGCACTTGATCCCACCTGGGATGTTTTTGATGGCCGTTTATACTCCCTTCTTATTTCATTTGATGGACTTTTGAGCTTGAATACTGTTCGCTATCTCTATATATTTCATTCGTGGCGTAGCATATATTATCGGACTAAACCTTTAGAGTACGTCTTTTTAAGTAAATAATTGTGTTCAGAGTTTTTAAGAGCAATATATTAAATGGACTGAATATATAAAAATTCTGGCCTTCGTATTTCAATCTCTTTACAAACATTATTGAATTTCAATATGCTTTAAATAATCAGTTTATTTTCTAAAAACCATGAAAATAATTCAAACTCTTCTTTCCTGTCATGTAACTATCAAAAATATAGAATTATTCCTTCCACTATGTTTGAAATAAACATTTTTAGATATGGATCATTTACACGATTTATAATTATGCAACTCAACGGTTTATTTGATTGGCAGAAACGTCTAGTTAAAATGCATGAAACAAAGATTTTTCTCTCAGAACAATGGTGAAGTGATATTATATGTTACTAGCTATAGTATTAGTATTCTAGTATTTTGTTCTTCAGCCTAATTTTTATGAAAATTATATCAGACTGTATTAGCAGTCTGCATTAAGATACTGTGAAATCATTAATTTTCGTGGTAATCAAGGTATTGTAATATGCATGGGGGTTGGACTTTAGAATATTGCATATTAATTAATCACAGGCTGATGGTGGAGTGTTTGTAAGTGAAGTAAAGTAGCATCCAGTTGTAAATCTATAAGAAATGTTTTATTGTTGATGTTATTTCATTATCTTATTGTTTACTTGAATTATTGATGCAATACACATTGCACTTCGACATTGTATTAATGTAAACAAATGCTGTTTTTGTGTTACTAGACGATCTAGCGAGATATTGTTGAACAGACAGTAAGGGACAGTGATACTGAGATGTTGTATGTCAGTTTTTCATCATTATCTACCATATTACGACTGTAATTTACTTACTTATTTCAGCATTATCACATGTGTTGTAAATTGGGCGCCTGCCATCTTTCTTACGAAGGAAGTAGTCATGTGACGTAAACATTATTGTTTTACAATTGATACGATCGAAATAACACTGTCCGTGTCTTCTGATATTTATAATTGATACTTAAATGTTATTTTATTGCAGCTATTGCCATTAATTATGTTTTATTTGACGAAATATTTTGGAACTTGAATGTGTAGCGTAATACTTATGTGTTTGCATTATTGTTCGGTATTACTACGCCATGGATTGTGTGTGTCCGTTTTATTACAGATTGTTTGTTGAATTTGTTTTATTATGTATATCGAATAGAATTTATAGCTCCCACTTTACATGTAAAGAGGACATTTTGAGCGATGTTATTTTCTTTGTATTACACAATATGTATGTAAAGTAGTTCTGAGAGGCTCCAGAAAGGACAATTATTCATTGGTTGTTGTGGTCACGTGACCATTTATAGAAGGTTATATATACGAGCAGCGAACGTCAGTTTTAGAAGAACGATCGTAACGATCAGATCGTATTACGTCATCAACATCACTGACTGTAAATATTACTAGCGACTTAGGTATAAGAAAACAATGTAAACTAATACAGATTAAGTAGTATATAATTTCTCCACCGCACGGACACCGCAATCCACTGTATTTTATTAGGCCAGAGATGTTAATCTAGGACTATGTTTACTCATAGATGTACTGACTGTTTTGTTATATTTCATTGAACTTTGAAGTCTTTATTAAATGAAATATTTGAAACAAGAAATGGAACTTGGTTATGATTTACAAGGATGTCAAGTAAATTATCAAGGGTGTTTAAATACATGCGATGGGCTGAGGATGTCCCCCCCCCCTTTTATATGTGGACGGATGTCATGAGTAGTCCTGATAAAATATAATTAACTGAATTTACACGGGATGGAAGCACTGTAAGCTGATCGGCATTTGACAGGGTGCTGAGGAAGCTTACAGTATAAAGAGACCAAAGAATACGCAAGTTTCGACATTATCTCCCTTGTTGTGCTCTTTAGATGAGGGGAGTTTCGTTGCCGCGTAGACAGACAAGTGGGACAAATATTTATATATTGGATATATACATTGCATCATCGATATACTATTATTGTAATTATAGTTTATCGTCACTTCATGATTGCCAGGATGTACTCTACAACTCGAGAATAACCAAATTAAATAAAGACATCATTTTGAAAGCATAAAATCATAGCAAAAAAGAAAATATCAATGGATGTGACACTTTTCGGACAAGGGAAGAGATATGGACCTCTAATAAATACGTTGGACATGTATCTGATCATTGCACGTCGGCAGTCTAAAATGACATATATTAATTCTTTTCCTTATTATAACTTTAAAAAAAAAAAAACTAATTTTTTAGAATATGTTTGTACAATCAAGAAAATCGGATATCTTTTATAAAGACTACGGCGTTTCTTTCATTTTCAAGTACCGTATAATATTCAAAGTAGATTTGTAAATACATGTATGCATAGTTGAGCTTGATAAAATCATCAAATACATCACTGCTTAACATCATTATCTTTATATAACAATTCATAAATTCTAAATGCTATAACTATCGTTCATTTATTCATGCACGTTTGAGTACAGAGGCAACCTGTCCCACCTCCATGCTGAAATGGATACTTTTTGCGCCTCACTCATAGGAGAGTTACAACCTCGAAACTTGCGTATTGAAGTCAACCAGGAAATGCAATCATTCACATATATTTCTTCTGAACAATTCTTCAACCATAAATTCAAATCCCCACTAACCAATATTGTTTCCTCAAACCTAAAAAAATTGACCCAACGAAATATGTTATTTTACAGTACAATGGAACCACAAATTTTCATGAGGGTTAATTTTTGTTGTTTTCGAGGTATGAAGAGATCCACGAATTCATGTCCACCACGAAATAAAAATTAGATATTACCTACATATCAACTCAAAAATTCTTCATCTCTAAATTCAAATCCCCATAAACCAAGAGTTTTTACTCAAATCACGAAAATTTGACCCCAGAAAAATCTGTGATTTTACAGCTTACTCCGGAATTCTATCTAGTTGTTATATTTCATATATCTTACTGAAATCAAAAATATCTTTTTTATATTTCTTTTTACTTTCAATGGAATAAACTTCCTCCCAAATAATGATATATATTCTGAAAGGAGAAAGAGAGCATAAGAACATAATATGCGAAAATTTCGTGACTATGTGGCCAACAATTATGAAAATTGGTAAAATGTGTATTTTGGTTACTTTGCACTAAAATCGATGGTCAAAGCTATTCAGCCATGAAATGTATGGTGTCACGCAGGGGAAGGTATTAAAGGACAAAAACAATTGCATGTTGTTGATGATTATTTTGTGAATAAATTTTATAGTGCCATTCGATGCATTAGAAGCTATAGACATTGTTTTTGCATAATTGCAGTCAGTATTAATTTCTTGCAATCATGGTATGGCTGACGGAAGTTACAATGGGTCTAGTAATTGAATTGCAAAAGTGAATTTTAAAAAAAGCCACAACATGTTGCTGTGCAGTTTGTTTTAAACTTTTCAAACAAAAAGAGCTCTTTTCGGTCGACAGAGAGTAACTTATAAGGTTTTCAACCAACAATGACGGTGACGTTGGCGCGTCATATTAAAATAGGGCTTCTCATCATGTCCCCTCGGTTATTGTCAAGGCATTATCACTGATAAAGCAGACAATCATACTCCTTTTTCCACCCAAAAATTGACAGAAACTCTCTGCTTTAATTTGGTCCGCGAAGTTGGCAACTTAACGTTGATTTAACTCGCACACGCGCACGTACGCGTCGTATGCGTATTGTTTTAGTATATTCACACATTGGAAAATGTAGCTAGTGTTTGTCGATACTTTCTTACAAACATTCACATGTACAAAACCAGCTGGATTCTGTACATTCTATCCTTATTCGAAAATTCGTGGAATCATTGCGCGGAGGGATTTGTTGGCTTTGGAATAAAACAACAACTCTAAGCCAGTAAGACTACCGTCAGAAGGGTTGAAAAATAATCCTATGAGAAAGATGAATGTTCTGATGAACTCAATGCACATGAAAATCAAGTCTGTTACTGATGCGCAAAGCAGATGATGAGAATTTTTTTTTATTTTGAGGGGTTATCGGCAAATCCATTTCATGTTATCAGAAATTATCAGTCAAAGTCACACAAGATTTTGGTAAACTTAACGTTGTATAAAAAAAGAAAACATATTCGAAATAATAGTTTTAATTTAATTCAAAAGTTTAATATGCGTTTCTGTTTCCTTTCAGTATATAAGATTTTGAAAAACCTTCTTATACTTTAAATCCTTCAAAAAGGAAAAGTTGCTTGACTAATTGATTGATTAATTGATTATTTATATGTTGTTTAAGTCCCGTTCGAGAATTGTTCACTCATATAGAGACATCACCATTTCCCGGAATGGTATCATTAAAATCTTAAAATAGACCTTTACTCGGCACCCAGGACCTCGGAGCAGTAAAGGTTCTGTATTGCCCCAAGTCTACCGTAACACGGGGTCTTAGTTTTTAAGGTCTCATCCGAAGGACTCGCAACGTTTACTTCAAAAAGCCAAGCGTGTGCCGAAGGAACAGTTGCGCCCCATTTTTATCTACTTAGGCCAGTCAAACACACGACCCTTCGATTACGAAGCAAAAGCTCTACCGACTGAGCTACATGAAGTAAGGCAGAGATACATGTATACATATATGTAAGAAGTGAATTGATTAGAGAATACAATATGGTATAAAAGATGCAAGCGTCTGAATTTTTTGCCTATTTGCATGATTTTCAGAAATCCCAATCATGTTTATTGTGTATTAATGTTATACTGAACACAAGTTATACATACCAGCTTCAGACTGCAAATACACTTGTTTTTATGATTATGATATACATTTATTTCAGGATAAATTAATTCTGAATATTTCTTAGTAGACATTCGTGTCATCTTCATAGACAGGTAAATGATAATAAATTTATTAGATGAAATTGATAAACATAACATAAAGATTCTAGGTATATTAGTTATTAAATTGACAGGTTATTAAAGAATATAATAAGCAACATTTGAGAAGGATTTTAACTGTAATTTAGTTCTTTTAATAGCATGCTTGAAAATCGTAGACCATATTATTTGTGAAGCGCCCATGTTCAATTATTAAAAGAGCTATTTTTATGTAAATAAATTACGGTCTAAAGATAAGTCGTACAATATATAAAGCATATAAATGATTTTCTATCAATTAATATGAGAACCAATATCAATACTTGTATAATTAAGTGAATAAACAGATTGTTTAAATTAATATGTTGCATCTATCTATTTTAGTGTAAAAGTTCTCTGTGCTGTCACAGTTCTTATTTTTTCATTTGTAATATGCAGCGAAATATGTTAATCATATAGAGTTATCGTTCTTTGTCAATTTTGTGAATTATCTTCCTTGAGTAGAACTCTTTTGTGTATAGAGTTACTTCCCTCATTTTCCCGTGCAAATTTTGTTCAGCCATGTACATACATGTTTTTGTTTTTCCTACTACCTTCTTTTGATTTGTGGCCTTCTACCATGTAAGTTTTTTTATAGGAAACTTTTGTGATGTAAAGCATATTATTTGTTAGTTATTTCGGTAATTATTTTTTTGAGAAACTTTGTGTATTGTAAACACTTTTCTGTCAGGTATTTTTCACGAAATCTTAAGTCAGGAAAGTTTTGAGAATTGAATATTGTTATTCATTTTATCTAATAATCGTTAAAGTAATTGATCTATTATTATGGTTAGGTTTATATGCGAGCTTTTTTCTATGGAACTCTGTTACGGTCTTTTTGGTATTTAGTATTTGTGTATTTACCTGTATCATCCTCATTGACTCACTCGCTCGCTCACTCATTCCCTTACGTAATAAATATGGAACCAGCACCTTGTGTTATTGATTATGTGTGACTTTGAGTACCCAGGTTTGGCTAGCTGTTCCAGACAGCATATTTTCTTTTATACTTTTCTCTGTTTACATATTTGCATTTTGTAATCAATTCAAAAATAGCTAGGGATAATAATTTGGAATATGCACTGTTACAAAGTCATGTATAATCTACAATAAGTATACTTTTTTCTCATCGAAAAAGAAGTGTGTCTTTAATATCAACCAACAAATGATAATACTGAAATTAAGTAAAGTTCCGATGTAGATTCTCATGAATAAGCCCCGCCTACTCATTTTATTTACCCCGCCCACTAACAGATATTCTTGGATGTTCTTTGTCGCTAAAACAAAACAAAACTAAAAACAAAAGATAACAAACGCATCGCCATTATTCAGCAAGATTCCTTCTTTCCTGTACATGTTTTTATCCATATTCGTGATGTTATGGAAAAAATAATTGTAAAGCAACTACATGATTTATAACGAAGACTTATCCGTAAAAAATATTATTTAAAGAAAAAATGATACATATAAGATGAAAACAAAAATATGTATAGTTCAAATTAATCCGATTAAATCAATTTTAAAAATCTGAGTGTTTAGTATAATAAAGCAAGAAATATTTTGGACAGACTGCAATATTGTATTCTAACAGACATACTTGAATACTGATCACCAGTAAAAGAAAATGTCTAAAAATAGTTCAATTTTATTCGAAAATCTTGTCAAAAACATCGTAGCAGGTATACAGAATGAGGCAGTGATGATTCGAGTAGAGCATTATTATGGAGAGTGGGGATTGTTCTTTGCATCGTACGTTGTACCATATGTCTGGATCTTACCCTTACTGACAACTGTTTTACTCCTTTACCTTTTCAAAAGGACAAAGCTGAACGGACCGACTCAGAAGTGTTTGGGCTGTATTCTCGTTATTGACGTGACGTACACGACTTTTACAGGACTCAGAGACGCCATTTTTCAATATCTGGATTTACATTATGGGTTCCTCGAATTTAAAATTTGTCGGTTCTTCATGATAGGATATCGGATCCAATCAGTTCTACACTCCACGTCTCTGTGGATAAAATGTTTCATGCTCATTCACCAGATGCTTCTGTTCCTACTCCCATTTAAAATGAGAACAATTAATTTCAAAAAGATCCTTATTCCTTTGAGCATCTTGCATGTTATAATGTGTGCAATATTTTGCTATACAATTATTTTGACTCCAATCAGGGGCATTCCCACGGTTCAAGATTTCGTTCCAGGGGAACCACTGAAGAAAATGATCGCTTGTTCCTATGATCATGAAGACAAAATTCACACCAGTCTACATTTTAGAGAGATAGTTATATTTTCAATCTTTGTTCAATTCTTTTACGGCGCTGTAATACCAATTCTGGGGACCAGTATATGTACAATTGGTTTATTATTTCTAATTAAGAAAGAATTGAAGCTTGTTTCTCTAATGCAGCGATATAAAACTAAAAATCAGGCAAAGTACTTAATTTTAATGAAATTAACATTAATATTAGGTATTTCATTTACCATTCAAGAAATTCCAGTTATGGTGGGATTGCTTTATGTTGTACGGCTTCATTTTGGATTATTTTATAACTTCGAAAATACAGAAAAAGCTAATGGAGTTGTTTTATTTCAGATGTTTCTGTCTTTTTGGATTGGTAAACCAATAGATTGTCTTATCTATGCTAGTATGAGTAAAGTTGTAAGGAGGGAGTTATTTAAACTTTTTAAGAATGATAGACTCAAATGTGTCAATTTCAAGTAGTAAGAAATATTTTTGATAATTTTGGAGTTGCCTTTTATGAAAATAAAATATAACAAACCGATTGATTGATTGATTGATTGACTATATGTTGTTTTACATCCCATTCAAGAATTCTTCATTCTTATGGAGATGTCACCGTATGCCTGTAAAGGGCTTCAAATTTTGACCTTTACTCTGCACACAGAGCCATTAATATGTGGGGATTCTTTATCGTACCAACGACTATCGTGACACGGGAACTCGGTTTTTTAGGGTCTCATCGGAAGGACCCGAAAATTTCACTTCAAGTGCCGAATACTTGACGAAGGAACAGTTGCTACCATTTTTATCGACTTAGGTCATTCACTCCGAGATTCGAACTCACAACCTCCCAATCACGGAATGAGTGCTCAATTATATCGAACCGATATCATACTCAAGAGTTCATGGAAACAATGCCAATCAAAAGCAGAGGAATTATGGAACTCCAAAACATCAAAGTTAGGATCAGGTGCCATGGAGGAGTATCAATCCCCTGTCGAGTAGTCACACCCGCCGCTTGCTCTTTGCTACATGCTGCATCCCCAGCTCCAATATTTTGCGTCAAAGGGTTTGCAGTCTTGATCGGGAAGTAAAAAAGTCTGCTTTCATTATACGAAAAAATTGAAGTGATATTATATAAATTGCGCAGTCGCTTTTTGGGGGGGAATACTATCCGTCGTCCAGCACTGTTAACTGCTGCTACGCTGGAGAATATGGCTTCATTATTCAGAGGGTAATAGTGTTTTTTAACAAATGTTTCTCGACCAATAAGATTCAACTAATTGACATGAAAGTATAATATATTAGAATACCTTATTCATAACTTTTTTTCTGCATAAATCACACATGATATTCATGATAAATATTTTTAAACTCCGATTTTTTGTGTTTGTTGTCATGAATTCTCTTGACGTTTCACTTCCACTCGGCCAATAGTACTAGTCAATCGACACTTTGCAAAAGTTGTGTCCCTTTGTGGGGTAAACCGAAAGGTCAAAAACTAAGAATTGACATTTCTCCTCTTTATGCTACCAAGCATTTAGGCGTGCTCTGAAAAATCCACTGTGTTTAATGTTTTCTCTCGATATATGGGTTGCCCAATTCTGTGCAAGATGCACGAAATTGTTCTAGTCAGATGACAAATTTACAAACCAGAAATTTATAAAGGCTTCTGCGAAGATTCTATGGGGTTTCCCTCAAAATGGAGGTCAAAGGCATTACTTTTGAAAAGTGTGTATTCCATTATACTGATCAATAGTTCAATGACGTCATGGGTTGGTATTTTACCCCTGTGACAAATACATAGCTATATATACCAACAAGAAAGGAAAAGATTTACTCTATATTAATCTTTTGCATGTTTCAATTTATTTATTCGACCTAAAATCAACCTTTAAATATAGATTCAAAGAAATAATTTTTTCTAATGTTCACTTTTTATAAATTACTATGACTTCATATAGTTATTTAATGCCCAAATTCCTGAAATAATGATTGTGTAATGCATTGTTTCTTTACAGTGTAATTCGCGTAATATACTCTAATCGCTAATATTGCTAAATATTTGGTTAATTTAAAATTAAAAGTAATTAAGAGTAAATCCATTTAGTGCCATTCTCTAGCCCTCACCAAACTGATGTGTTTGATACAGACCTGCAGCAAGTTTGATGCAAGCTTGCATTCAAATTTGCACAAAAATGGAATTTGAAGTGAAAAATATTTGTATAGATTAATAAGGATGGTTTCAGAAGGGCAGACTTTTGAACACCACAGAAGGTTTACAATTTCTTTATATTCTAGAAATTTATTATTTGCATCATATGCAATGAAATTAGGCCAAAAAATATATACCAATCCAGGCATCCATTTTTTGTTTGTATCATCTGACCTTAACTTAGAACAAGTAATGTTATCATGTCTATAAAAAGTGTTTCACTCGTACGTTCTCATTTAGAACCGTTTTCTGGACTGTCAGGTGTCAATTATTGGTGCCGTATAGGTTTAGTTTACTGTGGAATCATATTTTGTCAGTTGGAAACGTAAGTTTGATTATTTTCACAAATATCTATATCAACTACCTTGAACTTCTAAACCTCTCAGATGATCTATTCTATACAATAGCTTCTATGAAATTACGTTATCACAAACCAGAACAGATTGGTGACGAAAAACACCGACTCCCACAAATTCTACTTTGAATTGACACATTTAAGTTTGTTTATCTTTAGAAGTTTAATTAACTCCCCTCTGACTACTTTACTCATGCTGGCATAAATAATACAATCTACAGGTTTACCAATCCAAAAAGATAAAAATATCTGAAATAAAACAACTCCGTTGGCTTTCTCAAACTCAGAAAATTCTTTATGTAAGTCATATGTCTCAAACTGAAGCCGTAAAAGATAAAGCAAGCTAATCATGACTGGAATTTCCTGAAGAATAAAAGAAATTCCTAATACTAACGTCATTTTCATTAAAATAATGTACTTTGCCTGATTTATAGTTTTACTTGGCTGCATACGAGAAACCAGTTTCAACTCTTTCTTAATAAGGAATATCAATCCCACAGTGCATATACAGTTTCCCAAAATTGGTAGAGCGGAACCGTAAAAGAATTGGACACAGACTGAAAACATAACTAGCGCTCTGAAATAGACACTGGTATGTGTCTCGCTCTTACCATCATAAGAACAAGCTACGATTTTCGTCAGTGGTTTCCCTGGTACGAAATCTTGAACCGTGGGAATGCCTTTAATGGGAAAGACAATAACCGAATAGCAAAATAATGCACAAACAATTACGTGCAATATGCTAATAGATATAAGGATCTTTTTAAAATTAATTGTTCTCACTCTAAATGGGAGAAGGAACAGAAGCATCTGGTGAATGAGCATGAAACATTTTATCCACAGAGACGTGGCGTGTAGAACTGACTGGATCCGATATCCTATCATGAAGAACCGACAGATTTTAAATTCGAGGAACCCATAATGTAAATCCAGATATTGAAAGATCGCGTCTCTGAGTCCTGTAAATGTCGTGTACGTCACATCAATTACGAGAATACAGCCCAAACACTTCTGAGTCGGTCCGTTCAGCTTTGTCCTCTTGAAAAGGTAAAGGAGCATCACAGTTGTTACCAATGGCAAGATCCAAATGTAGGGTGCAAAGTACGATGCAAAGAACAATCCCCACTCTCCATAATAATGCTCTACTCGAAACATTACTGCCTTGTTCTGCATATTTGCAATGAAGTTTCTAACAAGATTTACAAATACAATGGTACCGTTTTTCGACATTTTCTAAAAGCTAAAAGGATGAAAGGTAAATGCTTAATAGAATGAAATTAACAGCATTCTGTCTATATCACTAAATTAATTTCTCTAATGCATATTCATATTTTTTGTTTAACATAATCAGATAAGTTTGATCCAGATTTCTTCTCTTTCACGGCTTTTCTTTACTTGATATCATATTTCTGCTTGCTTACACAAACGCATATTTTTTAAATATGAAAATCGAAATATGACCTCAGTTTATACGGCCTCATCCAAAGGACCGGTCTCAGCGTCTTACAGTGGGATTTGAACCGCATCGTTCAGATCAACTCTTTACTTCGCGACTCTAAAACATGCATGTGGCATGCAACAACGAGAAAGAATCTCAAAATATTATAGTCGGGTCG
>PRKT01000080.1:149762-175343 GCA_003671525.1 Saccostrea glomerata
CTTTAGAGTATATTCAGAATTTTCCATTTCAGCATCCATTGTGTAAAATTATGGCAAGAATATTGAAAAGTGTTGAAAAAAATTGATGAAACTTTTGCACTTATTTGACCTTTGACCTCCTAAAAATAGTTCTAATGAGGTCAAACTTTAAGACAATTTATCTGTTGTATGTCCCTTATAATTTTATGACCTCACATCTAACTTTTATATGTGCTGGGATGCATAAATGTGTCTAGGATGAGTAAAAAATGAAAATTTCTGCCCGAAAATTAAAGAATTCTCCATTGCTTAGCAACCCCTTTTAAGTAGTTATATGCAGAATTGAAAAAAAAGTTTATGTGTTTCATGTAGTACAGTATAATGCTCTTTTGTGGGTATATCCCAAATTTCCTATTTCAACATACATCATCCTTAATATTTAGCTTAAAGATGAAAAAGTATCAAAAAATTCCATAAAATTTTGCACTTAATTGACCTTTGACCTCAATTTTTACTAATAAGGTCAGTGGTTGAGTATCTAAACAGTCCTAAAAAATCATCTGTAAGAAATTTCCTACAAAATGGTATGCACTATGCCTAGCTTTCCCCTTGGATAAAAAAGTTGGAAATAATTTAATAATGTCATGTCAAAAGGCCTCCAAAATCACGTAAAATGCGCCGGAAGAGAAAGGGTTAAAGAATAAACATTTCAGGCTAAATATATGTCCCGTAAGTGATTCGGAGACCAAAAAGTGTACAAACTCGAGGTTATGAGAGCACAGTACTCATAAAAAATCTGAATTTCCTTGGTGAGGAAGCTTCCTGAGCTAGGGCAATTCATAGATACAAAATAATTCTAACTTTATATCATCGTAGTGTTAAAAAAAGTGATTGATGCAGTTTTAGAGTTATGGCTCTTACGTTGTTTATGCATGAAATTTATGGAGATTATGAGCAGTATTCGAGCCCAAACGTTCATAAAACAATACAAAACAGGAGAAGAGAAAACACGGACCTCCAAAACATAAGAGGTGGGATCAGGTGCCATGGAGGAGTATATATAAGTATATGTATAAGAAAATTGTGAACATTACAAAATCGATAACTTGCCATTACAAATTGTGTCTTTTATAATAGATGTATTTGAATTTAGCGTGAAGGGAATTTTTAATCATTGAAATCAAAAGTCAATCCCTCTTTCAAGCAAAGATAAGCAAGAAAATTTATTAAAAGAACTAATTTAAAATCTTATCGAAAACCACAGGGTGAAACACGTTGGAAGCTTCCAGAGGTTGTATGGATTGTAAAATAGTGTAGATTGTTAAATAGTGTGAATTGTAAAATAGTGTGGATTGTAAGACAGTGTAGATTATTAAGTGTTTAAAACATGTTCTCTAGAGGAAGGATGGGACCTTAATGTGGAAGTTTGTTTTACTTTTAAATAGAAAGGAAAAATCTTACAACTTCTCTTTATGAGAACCACGGCCATGCAGAAAAGATGAAACTAACATGGAAGTATCCCCGATTATTGTAGATTATAAATTGTTCAAATCAATTGCAATTACCTATATTAAGATTGGATAACCAAACAAATGGGAATCAAAGTTTTCATTTAATTATATTTTTTTTTAAATCAAAATCATTTCTCAGGAAATGCATTGTAACCAGGAAAGAGTTAAACTTATATGGACGATTTCTGAGCTAAAGTTACTTTTTTATTCTTCAAATTTAGACCTCTGTGGGGTAGATCTGGGCCATCAAAGTTTTGCATAAAAAACAAAGGAATAGTCGTTCAAATCTTCCTCGTAGGAACCATTATACTAGAAAGCAAAACGTGTGACATCTCTGTGAAGTAGTGTAGTTCTTAATTGTTTAAATCATGACCACCGGATTAGGTTAGAAAAAATTCGGAAATCAAATATTCACATTGAAAGTCACTGGAAAAATCTTTCTGAATTATCTATTAAGAACCATGCAAACAGTTCTAAAACTGTACAAAATATTTTCTGATTTTTTGCAAAATTGAAATTGCAAAATGCATTGAAATTTTTAAATTTTTTAGAATACTGGTAATTGAATTATTTCATACGTTTAGAATAATGAACTTTAATTCTCTTTCAATTTAAGTATGTGTATATCATTTAAAAAAATGTTTTATGATTCTTTCAGTTTTACGAACTCATAATTACATATATATAGAGTTATAAAAATGAAACATTGATAATTATACATCATGATTTATCTCATCTTATGAAATAAAAATTCATACAATTATCATTTCAAATGCAAAATAGAAGAGATGCATTATAAAATTTTACTTACTCATTTCTTTCTAATAAATATATTGGTTAATAATACAACATGCTCGTCAAATGATTGATACTTTCTAATTTATATGTTTTTTCATTCTATTATTATTAAAAAATACAAAGTTCAATTAGGTATCTAAAAGTTAGTCTTAAGAAAATTATAGTGTTTAGTAAGTTTCCCCCTCTAGCTTCTTATTAAATTTTGAAAAAAATCCCACACATCCATGTCAATGTCGAAAATGCAAATACCTGTATAGAAGACATTTTAGATAGATTGTGTTCTATACACGTTCATTTATACGCAAATAAATGTAACTTACACGTTTTTACTGACTAAAAAAAATACACAAGATTTTTTAATTAACTGGTTTGTCCTGCTTTATAAATGTTTCCTTGTATTTATTTAAAGAACTAAAACTGTAATAGATTTAAATATTCGTTTTTGTACGTTGTTATTTGTGTCATTCAATATTCATAAACAACCATTCAAATTTAAATTTGAATAAAATTCAAAGATAAACTCGAAAAGTACATTAACACGGTCAGGAAGGAGTGCGCATCTCCTGTTGACCGGACACACACTATCTACAAATGAAGAGATATTAATATTTTTGTTAAAACTGTTGGTTTTGGGGCAAATACATTTTCCGTAAATCAAAGAACACCTGTGGTTTTTTTTTACCATTAGTCCACACTAAATTGAGAAAAAAGATGCATATGAACTTTCATTAAAACAACTAATTAGTCATTATTCTGTTATCATGTGGATCTGTCAGAATATTTTTTCATTATATGATTTTTTTCTTTTTGATCAGCATGCAAAATGTCATTTTTACTGAACTAACTTCAGGATAAATATGTGTCCTTTTGGAAGAGAAATATTTACATTTCCAATAATTTCCCCTATGATTCTTTACAAAAAAAATGCTGTTCATTTTCTCGTGAACTACATTAGGTATGTACCACGGAGAGGCATGAATATCTCCATTGTTGCGTCATAATACCGCTCTTGACGTCAAAAAATATAGTGCACACTGTTTTGTTTTGAAAATGAAATGACAATTGAAATTGAACGGCGTAAATTAATGGCAAGTCATCAGAAAAATAATGTAAATATAAGAAATGAATTTAATTTTTTAAAGATTCATGAGGTATATGAACTACGACGCTTCACGCCGGCATATTTATCATGCCGGTGTGAAGCGTCGTAGTTCATAACCTCATGAATCTTCAAAAATTAAATTCATTTCTTAAACATGTGTTGACGTAGATTATGACGTAGATACATATATGCAGTATTACTGAGACCTCAAAAGTAAGTTATTCGTAGACTGAAATGTGTACAAACTAAACACACCCTAAGCACAAAGTTCATAAAATGATACCCCCTGCTTCCCATATGATTAAAATGGCAAAGTACATGTTTTGTACTAGAAGACCCGAGATAAACTTTGTCAAAAGTAAAATAAGAGATGCACAATGGCGCTATGTAATAAAGAATCTGTAAAAGTTTCGTTTAATTTTATTCAGTTATATAGGAAATATAGCGGGATAAAGATAGACACCCCTTAATATTATGTACAAGGAATGGTTAGTGTCCGTGTGACAACCAAAAATATGTCGGATCAAAATGAAAAATAGGTCACAATTTAATGGCACTATGCCACAAAAATTCCGTGAAAGTGTAATTAATTTTCATTCAATGGCACATTATCAGAGGAGTTGTGGATAAGAGAGCGTAATGGACGGACGGACACCGCCATCACCTTATAATCCATGTAAATATGGATAAATATCTTTATATAACAATTATAGATTCTTACGATTATTTGAGAAAATGTAGCATTTATATTTTCTGGATGGTTTATTCACTTTCTTATAATTATCATGTACGTATAATATTTTTATTTATTTATTGATCAGTTGTGTTTATTTATTTATTTATTTATTTATTGTGAAGGGGATATGGATGTTGATTGCTAATTATTTTCAATGCTCGTTTAATAAATTCGATATTTTTCTGCTGAAAATTTTATATATTTATTTTCTAAAGATATTGACAGGTATTAACCGAGGCCCCGTGTCGCAGTTGGTGCTAGCCTGAAAAAGATCCCTCATTGATCAATGGAGAAAGTGTTGAGTTTACGTCAAGAATTTGCAGCTCTTCACTGCAAGTGGTGGCGTATCCATATGAGAAATTCTCGAGAATGCTTTAAACCAGAAGTCTCTGTCGAGACTGTTGCTCTACTGGTTTGTAATTATCATAAACAAATGCGTTATTATATGTAAGTTAGTGTAGTTTACTTGTTTTATGTGCCAAGTAATATTGAAATCAGTATTTTAAAGTTTTAAAACGTTTTAAAGTAATTTCTCAGAACATTCTATTTTTAGTAACCATGGCAACACCGTTCATCGAAATCAAAAACCGATGCATTATTTTATGTATCTAAGTGTGGTCTACTTGTGTGCCAAGTAATATTGAAATCAGACTAAAACTGTAGAAGGAGTAGCATTTTAAAGGAATTTCACATAAAATTCTATTTTTAGTAACCATGGCAACACCGTTCATCGAAATCAAAACCTGATGCACTATTTTATGTAACTTAGTGTAGTCTACTTGTGTGCCAAGTAATATTGAAATCAGACTAAAACTGTAGAAGGAGTAGCGTTTTAAAGTAATTTCTCAGAAAATTCTATTTTTAGTAACCATGGCAACACCGTTCATCGAAATCAAAAACCGATGCACTATTTTATGTATCTTAGTGTAGTCTACTTTTGTGCCAAGTAATATTGAAATCAGATCAAAACTGTAGAAGGAGTAGCATTTTTAAGGAATTTCACAGAAAATTCTATTTTATGTAACCATGGCAACATCGTTCATCGAAATCAAAAACCGATGCACTATTTTATGTATCTTAGAGTAAGTTACTTGTGTGCTAAGTTATATTGAAATCAGACTAAAATTGTAGGAGGAGTAGCGTTTTGAAAAATTGTTTACAGACAGACGGTCATACAGACAGACGGACGGACGCCGGACGCATTACTATCGCATAAGCTCTTCTGGGTCTCTGACCAGTAGAGCTAAAAACAAACAAAGGGAACAATTTAATGGTATTATGATTTTACATTATGTTTAAATAACATACTTTCATTCCGACGTTAATTGGAATTTTTTGGTCTTCCAACGGTTCAAAATACGTTGTATCTTTTGCTTATCTCTGTAACGATACAAAAAACGAAAAAACGTTGTGTTTATTTTTATGACTGCTTGACCACATTATATATATTAAATTAAGACAAATTTACATAAAGCAAGCATAAAAAATTAACAAATATATCCTAAAAGTTAAAAAAAAAATTGAGACAATTCGGATTAGCCAATATCCATTTTGGATAAATTATTTATTTAGCTTAGTAATATCATCTGATAGTATCTATATCAGCCCCGCAAATCTACTAGTATATCAGCCCTGCAGGGCTGATACGGCTATTGTGACGTCAATATCACACCCTTAGTAAATTAAACCTAAAAAACCAGTACTTGTGATCATGCACAATTTTTGGGTGGTTCATATTCTCTTAATTTTAACTTTCTGAAAATAAGGTTAATCTTAATTTACAAATACATGTTATAGATTATTTTCAAATTACGGATCAAGTGCATTGAAATAGAAGTAGAAACAAACCCAAATCGTATGAGACAATAAACCATGTACATGTATGTAAGAAGTTCATGCATGATTATTTACTTATTTTCTTCTCAACTTAATGTATGCTGTATTTTATTACTTAGTATGTAATAAACATATTAATACATACCCTTTTCCATATCACATCCTGTATCAGCCCGAGACACCAATATCAGCCAGAGGGCCGAAGGCCCGAGGGCTGATATTGGTCGAGGGCTGACACAGGATGTGATATGGAAAAGGGTATGTATTATTCTCTATATATCTTTAAGCACAAAAAGAAAAACATGCAATCTTTGGATAAAGAAGTAGACGTCATATGATTGGCAACTTAAAGTATTTTTTTTATTCTTAATGTCCAAAGAAAACATAATAACCTTGACCTGATCTTGCTTGTAATAAAACGATTAAATTTATTCCAACTGATACTATCACTTAGTAATATAGTCTTCTAACCCTAACTCTAACCCTAACCCTGAATCTATGAAAAATTCATTAATTTTCAAATACAAGAAATTTGAGAAGAATCCCTTCTTAATGATATTAAATCTGAGCGCTTAATTTTCTTGCAGCTGTGGTGAAAATTAAAAAAAAATTATCTTGATAAAACAATGTTTCTGAAAATATAAATCATTTAAATGTCAATTGGTATAAATAGTAATATAGATTTTTCTGATGGCTCCTATATTATTTTTATGCATAGAAGTAGCCCTTTCCATATGTAGTAATTTTAAAGTATATCACTTAAATATGATTGGGTAAAGACATATTGATTTTTATATGTTTCTTATATACAAGGTGCTCTACTTTAACCGTTTATAAGACCGCGATCATTCATTTAATAAAACCAAGAAAAGTTACTCTATCGTATCTATCACACGGAACATTATGAATAGTTCGGACATTTCCGGAAATCTCACGGAACTGTTGGAAGATAATGATACTACAACAGATTTTGTTTTACAGACTCCTCCGATGTCGGACTACATACTGATTCCTGCCGGGGTTTTTATGATGATAGAGAACGTAATCTCTATAGGCCTATTGTACATCAGTACCCGCCTCAGTTTCCAAATCCGGATCATGTCTCTGAACTTGGCTTTATCCGATTTTTTGACGGGACTTTTCATAAGTATACCAAACACCATGCTTTATGAAAAGTATCACTGTGATATCAAGAAGTACCTGGGGTTCCTCTTCACCACCGTTTCCCTGTTTATCATTACCATGATGAACTTGGATCGTTGCTGCGTTTTCGCTTTAGCGATGCGCTACTACTCTTTCATTACAAAGAAACTGATGATAAAAATTTCAGTTATATTATGGCTGCTAGGCCTGATCGTAATTTATGGCCTTTTCTTTGATTTTGAAGCAAAATACGGGATCTCTTGCTTCGTTATGGCCTTCGTCACGAGAAATCTAGTGACATTAATTTTCAAAGTTATTCTTTTAATTATCGTGGCTTTCAATCTCGTCATGTTTGTTTACTTGATTTACCAAATCCGACGAAGGATGGGAAGAACCACGGACAACAAAAACATCGTCCAGTCAGCTGTGTTTGCCCGAGAGCAAACAAGGATTGCAAGAAAAATCTCCATCATTACGGGTGTCTTCCTTACGGCATTCATCCCTTTTATGACCATTTATACATTTCCTTTTGATTTCCAATCGAAAACGGTCATACAGTTTTACACGATTTTTCTAACGATGATCCTTTTGAACAGCGCCTGTAACCCCTTATTCTATGTCTGGAGATTCAGTGAGCCGAGGTACCACATGAAGCGAATTCTCTGTTTCTGGAGCAAAGAACGAAGGCGGGAAATTAAAAGAAGGTACAACCAGAAATGCGCCTGTTACGTCATTGATCCAAACAAGAACTAATAATATGCCGAGGAAGTAAAGAAATCGAACACGATCACTTTGAGTATATCTATATGGAAACTTTTTCGGAAAAAATCATTTTTATTGTTGAAAAATGTCTTGCTTAATATTGTTCAATATTCAATATCCCTTTTGCATTAGGTTTACTGATGACCAAAAAAATCAACTGATAAGAATGAAAAAATACCTGATGAACATTGTATATCTCGGAATATTCCTCAGATTTTCACACTACGAGCAATATTTCTTTACCTCACAAAATATTACACGCCACAAAACTCTTTAGATATTGAAATATAATACGAACGGAACTGTTTTGCTGCATCTAAATAATAATATAGAATTTGAGCCTTAATCTTGTAAATTTTTTAAGTACAAATTTTTCTAATTTTTACCAATTTTTAATCTAACATTACACACAGAAAAAACTGAATGTTAACAACTATATATTGATTTACAGCTCCAGTTTACTTTTTTGCCCTTATTCTACTGGTATTCAAAAAAAATAAGTAATATTGCATTTTGTTTTTCACGTCGTTTTCCAAAATTGTAACGCCGCAATGCGGTGACAGAGACGGTTGCTATTGATTTAGATTGTATATATTGTTTATTGATTATGCCGAATCAAACGTATAAAATACAAATATTTAGAAAACTGCTTTCATGGATGGGCTTTTTATAATTACACAGACTTGTTAAGAAGGATTGATTTTATGAAGCACGACTAGTATTGTAACTTACATCTGTTTTATATTAATTCTTTCAAATATCAAATGTCAACTTTATCAATTATCTCGATCATTGTGCTTGATTCCGTGTTATAAAGAATTTATTGCATGAATGTGCAGGAGACATGAAGTTTTTTTTTTTGCCTTTGAAAAATCATATTCCTTTCTGACCTTGTCCTCGGAGAGTATAATTTTTTATGGTCTCCCTAACTGTCATACAATCGATGTTTGTTGTTTAATATGATATTGTATTGATATAAACTGTTTGTGTCTGTTTTTTTATCATTTGTCAGTTAAAACAAAGAATCTTTCCATAAGATGTCTTTAAACGCTGCACGTGAGGGAGATATCACAAATTGTATCTCTGTATGTGACATACATTGTATGCTCCAGACCAATCAGATTGGATGTATTATTCTGAAGAAATGATAATGATTTATATCGATTTGAACAAGTGAAATATACGTAAATTATCAACGTTTAAATGACAATTTTTAATTTTCAATTATGTATTTCTAGTATTTATTGTGTGTGAACATGTAGTATTTGCCTGTAGAATTGTTAGTTCAAATTAAACATGGAAAATCTTCGAATTATTCTAAAGTGTTTTTTTTTTAAAAATATGCATATACAATTATCTTTGCGGCGTTTGTGATTTAAAAAAAAACCACTCAGAATATATATGGACAATTCAAATATGAGAAGATGGCATGACACATGACATAAAGCTTTTGTTAAGACAACTTTCGAAGGATATTTTCTTTTTTAAATACCACACTGCCACGTCTCTGTGGATAAAATGTTTCATGCTCATTCACCAGATGCTTCTGTTCCTACTCCCATTTAAAATGAGAACAATTAATTTCAAAAAGATCCTTATTCCTTTGAGCATCTTGCATGTTATAATGTGTGCAATATTTTGCTATACAATTATTTTGACTCCAATCAGGGGCATTCCCACGGTTCAAGATTTCGTTCCAGGGGAACCACTGAAGAAAATGATCGCTTGTTCCTATGATCATGAAGACAAAATTCACACCAGTCTACATTTTAGAGAGATAGTTATATTTTCAATCTTTGTTCAATTCTTTTACGGCGCTGTAATACCAATTCTGGGGACCAGTATATGTACAATTGGTTTATTATTTCTAATTAAGAAAGAATTGAAGCTTGTTTCTCTAATGCAGCGATATAAAACTAAAAATCAGGCAAAGTACTTAATTTTAATGAAATTAACATTAATATTAGGTATTTCATTTACCATTCAAGAAATTCCAGTTATGGTGGGATTGCTTTATGTTGTACGGCTTCATTTTGGATTATTTTATAACTTCGAAAATACAGAAAAAGCTAATGGAGTTGTATTATTTCAGATGTTTCTGTCTTTTTGGATTGGTAAACCAATAGATTGTCTTATCTATGCTAGTATGAGTAAAGTTGTAAGGAGGGAGTTATTTAAACTTTTTAAGAATGATAGACTCAAATGTGTCAATTTCAAGTAGTAAGAAATATTTTTGATAATTTTGGAGTTGCCTTTTATGAAAATAAAATATAACAAATCGATTGATTGATTGATTGATTGACTATATGTTGTTTTACATCCCATTCAAGAATTCTTCATTCTTATGGAGATGTCACCGTAAGCCGGTAAAGGGCTTCAAATTTTGACCTTTACTCTGCACACAGAGCCATTAATATGTGGGGATTCTTTTTCGTGCCAATGAGTCTCGTGACACGGGAACTCGGTTTTTTAGGGTCTCATCGGAAGGACCCGAAAATTTCACTTCAAGTGCCGAATACTTGACGAAGGAACAGTTGCTACCATTTTTATCGACTTAGGTCATTCACTCCGAGATTCGAACTCACAACCTCCCAATCACGGCTATTTAACACCATGTTCAACTCCCATGAGTGCTTTCAGTACTTTGATTTTTATACACAATCATTAACTTTCTCTTCTTGTTAGGCCACTTAGGGATATTAATCCATTCTAAGAATGAATCAATGCATTAAATTCTTCAAACATTAATATTCCAATTGCATCATTCTTTAATGAGTAAGCATCCCTTGTTGACGGGTCACATCCGCCGTGGGCTCTTTGTACATGTATAATTCAGGGAGACAGAACATTCCGTTGTCAAATACAGAATAAAATCAACTGCCTAAAAATGAATGTGAATGTAACCCAGTAGCCCAAATACAGTCCTATGATAGGTTATACATGAAACTGAATATTAAGGTGCAGTGTAGTCCGATCCTCAGGTTCTGAAAATCGGGCATTGACTAACAGAAAATGCTCACAAAATGTGTTTATGAGGTAAAAATTTCAACTTTTTATAAGACTTTCTAAAACTTCAAGGACGTTGAATCACATGGAGAGGTATAAAATGAAAATTGTTGCATGAAAATATTGCATTTTCAAGCTTCATTTTGAGACTTTTTGAATGAAATTACAAATTAAAGTTTTGTCCTTACTGGCTGAGGATTGAATATCTTTTTAAAAAAAAAGAAAAGCATGAACATGCTCTAAAGTATCGAATTTTATTGGAGAAGTTGACACTGTATGAAGGTGATGATAAAATATTACAGCATAGATAAAGACATTCGATCATCTTGTTTTGGGGTCCTTTGGATGAGACCTTAAGAGCTGAAGCTCCGTGTCACGACACGATCCCTTATTGCTCAATAGCCCTGAGTGCCGAGTAAAAGTCAAAATTTGAGGACCTTTACCGGTATATGGTGACGTCTCTACATGAGTGAAAAAGTCTCGAATGGGACGTAAAACAACATTCAATCAATCAATCAATCAATCAATCAATCAATCAATCATCTCGTTTGTCAACAGTTTAGTTGTTTAATTGAGCTTTATGATGTGGCCGACTCTATGGTGTATTCTATGTAAAGTTCAGTTAGTTTAAACATTTGCAAAAATTTATGAAAAACAATAATGTAATTTACATATATCAGTCAGGGTTTAAATCTGGGATATCAACTATTTACCAACTTGTAGAAATATATAACACTATAATTTCAAGTCTTGACAAAGGAAAAGATGTTGCATGTATTTTATGTGATATCTCGAAGGCATTTGATATAGTTTGGCATAAAGGTCTATTATCTAAACTAAAGGATATGGTATAAGTAGCAAAAATATTAGGCTGGTTTGAGAATTACTGTAAAATCATAAATTTTCGTGAGGTCACATTTTCGTGGTTTGAGTAAAAACTCTTTAAATTCGTGGATGAAGAATTTTTGAGTAGTTATGTATGTAACATTTTACATTTCGTGGTGGACATGAATTCCCAGACCGAAATTAATTTTTCTCACTTTCAATGTGGGGGACAATAATGATAACAGGAATACTGCCTACAACATATTTCATTTATATAATCAGAACTATTCAAAAAACTATCTTTCAGATTCTATTGACAATTTATTACATAGGAATATAGAAAATACTTCATAGTCCCGCAATAAGTTTAGGTTCAGAAATAGATAATTATAAGAAATACATTTCCTTAATTTTGGGATTTTTTTTTTTATCTACAAATATCAATTTCATAAAAGGCCTCTCCTTCTTACACGTTATAAAGCTACTTTACTCTGTTGTACTATGTTATACAACATGTACTACATATAAAATATTTTCTAAAAAGCTTAGTTTTCATCCCAAATGAACATACAGGCTTAAGAGGTATAAATAAGTTTTAAAAATAAAAGTCAACTGAAATGTATTCATCAAAGAACACATTTTAAAAGCAGCTAAGTAAATTATTAAAAAATCAAATTGTAACATTTTATTTGTCTAAACAAATAACCATGGTCATTAATCGACATTTATTTATAAAACATTAGCACAGCTTACTAAGATTCATTCACAAACTCATTGTGTTACCAATTTTTTTTTACATTTATTTCCATGTCCATTCATGATAACAATCGCCTCGATTTTCTTTTAGACATCGGGTTCGATGCCACCTGACTTTCTAGGACTTTCAACAAATAGCGAAATAGGACATAAACGGAAAGGATTTGCACAATTCGTTTTTTAATCAATGACCAAAGCTTCTTTCTTTTATATCGCTTAAGTCAAGTTTTGATTGAATAATTTATAAATGACGTTTTATGAATTGAATAAGCGCTTGTTTGTTGTCAGTTTTTTTAAGTGCCAGTTTAAACTTATATCCGCCACCACTTTTCTCTCTTCAGTGCTATTTCGAGGCTGTTTTTCGAAAATGAAAGTAGATTTTTAATTAAATTTACGCTAATTACTATGCGAGTGAAATCTGAATATAGTTTACGGACATAACCTTATACCTAGTGTATTCCTACAGGCTTTAGTAGGAACTCTTGAGCAGCCGTTTCAGAGTTTATTTGCAAAATTTGTTAATTTATAAGTTTAGATGGTACTAATTGGTTCTCGTCCTTGATAAATCATCTCTACAGCAATAAGTCAACTGATGTTCTTTGGAGTGTGTTCACATTTTTTGTATTAATTTTTACTTTATGAGGACAGAAACTATCAAAAACAAGACGTGTCTGTGAAAAACTAATTCCCCGGCCTGTATGACAGTTTTTGGCGAAGGTTACAGTTTCTCAAATGCCAGTCAATTGCCTAGGTCAAGAGATGAAAAATTTGTTACCTAAAGAAAGCACGTCTCAAAGAGAGACATAAACATGTGGAATATCAAAGCCCTAACAACCAACTGTTCAAAAGTTATTGCCAAGGTTTGAGGTATTTTAAAAGTTGGAAAAGCTGCTAGATCAAAATTGTTGGTATCTGAAGGAAGGCTTTGGCACAAGAAAACAACTGTGGAGTATGAAGTCCCTGATAATAACTGTTCAAAAAGTATATCCAATGTTAACTTAAAAGTTTTTCTAATAGTGGGTCGATCTAGAAGGTCAAGGTCAGAAATATTTATGTTCATTAAAAGGTAAAAAATACACCGGTGAAGAATGAAATTCTTAGCATCAGCTTTTCAAAAGGTTACGATTTTTACCATTTAGTCCTTGACCTTGGAGTGTGAAAAACTTTTAAAAATCTTTTTCACACAACGTTTGAGCGATTGATGCTTGGACTTTCATTTTATGCTATTCTTTACCAGATTCCCCCCTAATAATACATATTGTGACCCCACCCTACCTCACGGGTTATAATTTGGACAAATTAAAATCTACACTACACCAGGATGCTTTCTCAAAAGTTTCAGCTTTTCTTGTCCAGGATGTTATCCAGCCCCCCGAGCAATGTCCTCTACTTATTATAGCATTATACGGGTTTTTTCCAATTTTGATCGGGCTAGCTAAATGAGTTTCCGGTCTTGTAACATAAATTCCTTTTGCCAGTGGAAGGGTTCCTTCCCATACTCCTCCCCTGTCTATATGGACAATTCAAATATGAGAAGATGGCATGACACATGACATAAAGCTTTTGTTAAGACAACTTTCGAAGGATATTTTCTTTTTTAAATACCACACTGGAAGATACTGTATAAAAAAAGACGAAAGATAGAAAGTTTGATACACCGTAAGACATTGATATAAAAAGGTTGAAAATCATAAAACTAGAGTGCGCTTATTTTGTAGCTCAAAGTTTCCATTTCAATTCAACTAATTAAAATTATGAAATCTTGTTATTAGATCTTGTCACATTAAACACACACTTATAAAAGAGCAAAGTATATGTTACATGAATAGATTTTTGTGGGAAATATTTAATGCTGCCATTTCAAATTGAACATTGTAAGGGTGGTTAACTATAACAACAAACAGATTCCTCTCGTACACGTAACTCATTAAATATTCAGGCATTTCTTGCATGAATATATAAATTGATATTTGCAACTTTTGACTTTAAAAATATTATGATATTCTGATCATAAGGTTTCTTGTTAGTAGACTGAAATGGATTTGTTAAAAAATATATATTATTTCATTGAATAGGTTTTTAAATTTATATCATTACTCAGACCATTTTAGCACCTTCTCCTCCACTTAAGACGATGTTTAAAACAATTGTTAGTAAATCTCGACATTGATAGCTCAGCAACAGTTTTTATCAGACTGAACAGTAAAAACGGCAGGAATTATCAGTATTTATAAGAAATAACAAATTATAAGCAACAACAGTAATAATACCAGTAAATATCAATATTTATCAGAAATAACTAAAATTATCAGTAACAACAGAAATAATAACAGTAAATATAAGTATTCATCAGCAAAAACAACACACAATCAGTAATCATACGACAATAAGGGTAAAATTTGGGATTCTCATAATCTCATCATTCTTTCGTCCAGTTGTTTAGAAAAAATGATTTCATTGAAGACAAAAAGGGTAAAATTTTGGGATTCTCGTAATTTTTTTCGTTCAGTAGTTCAGAGAAAAAAAAAATTTCATTAAATTATTCAAAATTAGCAATTTCTGTCAACTCAGAGATTATATATGGATACGGTTCTGTCACTTTTCTGAGATTTTGTTCGAGATGTATATACAAAGTCTTGTGCTTATCAATTGCCGCTACTAAATTTTAAATAGTAGTTATATTAAGTACCAAGGAGAGGTCTTGTAATAAAGTATTTGTTAATTTTTTCACCTGATGTTTACTTATTTGAATTTCAGACGTATGGAAATAGACGAACACAGAGGTTATGATTCATGTCGATTTGATGGCAGCGATAGGGTTCCTTATATCGCTTTAAAATCGGATAGCTTTCTCTCATGTAACGTGAGAAATTGTATTTTATCGTCCTCGGCAGGGTTACTCAGTACCCTATTGAGTTAATGAAAAACATTTGAAAGAAGAGATTGATAAAATCTGGATCTTATAAAAGTTTGGCCTGTATAGTAAAAAGGAGATGAAAAAGCCTGAAATTGATTTTATAAACAGCATATGAAAACCACTAAGTAAAATATGTAGCATTGAAAATGGATCAAAATAGGTTAGGTTAATCATACGGATGTACATTTATTGTTAAAGTTCTTCTCTCTAGTTTTCAAACAAGATACAATACTTCGTTATTTCAACTTGGGTCCCAGGAGAAGCAAAATAAAAAAAAAGATTACAAACATGAAACAGACGAAGGAGGAGGGTTCAAATTACAGAACAAACCTGATCTGAAATAGAAGAAGAAAATTCCCGGCAAGCTTGAGATAGAGATACCACAGAGTCGGACACATCTGTTTCATATCTGGATATTTTACTTGAAAAAGAGGTTAATGGTTATCTAACAACCAAGTTCTATGATAAACGTGATGACTTTTCAATGGTCAAATTCCCTTACTTATGCAGCAATATCCCTTCATCACCTTCATACGGAGTTTATATATTGATTCGATACGCAGTGCATGCTCTACGTATGTACAATTTCTAAAACGAGGCAAATTACTGTCAAACAAGTTGATGAAACAAAAAGCAGCAGTCCCGTTTAAAGTAATAATTTCGCAAGTTCTTTGGTCGATACAATGACTTTGTCAGCAAATAAAATTTACCATTGAGTCAAATGCTGACGGACATTGCTCAATGTTAGAAGTTGGTCATATCTGAATAGGTTAATAATGAAGGTTCATTAATAAAAGGTCAAGCATTTAAGAGGTTACACTCTTGCGAGGTTTAGTAACGCTAAAAGGAAAGACTTAGACATTTACCTTAAAGGAAGCTCTAAACAATAATAAAAACTGCTTTTTTGACTTGGAGAAAATATATTTTATAAAGTTGTGCCTATTGGGAATATTAAGTTAATTTTCAACATAGGGTATCTGCCTTATTTTTGCAGAAAAAAGTTAAAAGACAATACACTATTTGTGAGCAGAAATCACCGTTGCTTACTTGCTAGTAAAAATAAATGGAAAATGAATTCATTTACTTTTTCTTCGTCTAATATAATGGTAAGTGAAACGCTAACGGTTCTGCTAACTGTATAAGGTATAATTAATTTAACTCAACTTCCTTCATAAATGTACCATTCGCAAAGAAGACATAAGATTTTAAACATTAAACAATTAAATTTATTAAATGCATTATCAACAAACAATTTATTTCAAACGACGACATTCACACCACATTCATACCAAATTAACAATAATAAATTAAGTTAAACTTTTAATAAATTAAATAAGAAAAATCATAGCGTAAAACAGACTGAAAAACCACCCAAAAATCTATCATCTATTTCCCAATGTCTAATAATGAAAACAAGTCGTAGTTATTTATAACTTTGACTTGTAAAACTTAACACAAGCTTTACTGTATGTGACAGGTTAGCTTGTTAATCTCCTAAACTCTTTATTAAAACGGGACACAAGCCGTGGTTATTTATAACGCTGACTTGTTAAACCTAAAGCAAGCTTTACTGTATTAAACAGATTCAGCTTGTAAATACTACGGCCATAAATACATAATCCAATAATCTTTATTAAGCTTCAAGTAAAATAAAAATTAAATTCTGAAATCCTCTAATGAGAAATTCTATGAAAAATTCTAATGAAAATTTTACATATCTAGAAAAATTAATTACTGCATCTAAACAAAATAAAAATTGACTTTTGTTGAATTAATCAACTTTAGTCATCATAAAAGAGAAAGATAGCAAACGTATAACTTTTGTTACATAGTTTGCATTAAAATAAAAATTAAATAAATGTAGAGTAAAACTGTAAAATAAAATAATCCTAGATAAATTAATTACTGAACAGAACTACTTAGTCATAGACTGTTGAGTTCTTAAAGCTACCGATCACGGACAATAGTAATTTTACTATTTAATGTCCTACACGGTGAAATCCTATCCTAACTAAATAAATTCCTAAATAAAATAAAAGATAGACAAAAATAAAAGTTAAAATAAAATCCTAACAAAAATCCAAGAGCTCTGTAAAACGGACCTACCAAATCAAAACAAGCAGAAGAGTGCCTAAAATTTCTCAGCGTTTAACTTTATAAGACTCAAAGACAGAAAATGACGGAAAAAGACGGAAAATGCTGGAAAAAGACGGAATTATTAATTATGAAATTTCATTGGATTAACAATCAATGATCAATTATATCGAACAATCTGATTAGTCAATAGTAAAACATCACGACCTTTCACGTGAACAAGTGTTACCAAATATTCTATACAAATGTAAAATCATTCTTTCTCACATATAATCAATTAAAACAAAATATGTTTCACAACAAATAATTTAAACAAAACATATTAAGCTCAAAACAATATTTAATTCATCTCAAAATACATTCATTCGTAAGATAGCGCCATTTATACTCAATAAATTTATCGACTATACAACCAATAGGAGAACAATTTATCAATTAGATTAACAAGTTTCTAAACCGGAAGCACATCGTACAGAAGAGTTCTAAAACTGTCAAAATGTGCCAAACGAAGATTAGACTGTTTACAGGTATCAAATCAATTAAGTAACACTAAACAAACAACAATCACATACTTTTACACGCAGTTATAGTCTTGCAATATATATACGGAAGTAATAATTCACAAATGGCTCACTTTACCAATCTCCTACCAAACTCTAACTCAGTTCGAATTATCTCTGTCATGTTTACATTACCAACATACTATGATACTACAAAACTACGATTTACTCTTGATTCCAAGTATTTATAAATACATTTACATAACTTAAGTACAACTTTGCGAACAGCACATTCATATAAAATAAAACAAATCTCCTTGAATAATAAACTTCATCAACCCGCTCCAAATCACTATAAAGCATGAAAACATATTACAGACATTAACTCTATTTGATAGAAAAATCAACCCGCTCCAAGCTCACACAATTACAGCAAACTATTACAGTCATTGACTCAGCATTAATAAACACTATATTGTGGACTAAATAATGAATGTCATATACCCTAACTACATTACATAGAAATTAAAAAGGGGGGGGGGGTCACATACACAACAGTAAGTTTATTTTTATCTATTTCAAATTGTATGATTTACTGTAAATAATCATTTTTACTATCTTAATTCAAAGGGCAGATCACTCTAACAGCATAATACTACCCTATAAATTAAACTCTTTAGTGCACAGTGTTTAGAGCTTCCTTAAAGGGGCAAGGACAGAGTTTAAACCGATATTTTAAAACCAATTTTTAATTTTTACAATTTCTACATTAAAGCATTATCTAATGATTATAAAAAATTTGAACATCATTTGTCGATTAACAAACGAGATACAGAACTTAAATTTCTTCATAAGGTAAAAAAGGTTCGTGGCTTCTTTTTTTTACATATAGAAAATATCATATTTATAACAGAATGAAATTCAGCAAAGCAATAGAAACTGTCGAATCGTATTTAAAATTAACTTCTTTTTTGAAATTATCTACTCTGAACGAACATATAATAGTGTATTAACCTATGTAAACAAAAACATGACACATACCTTGTTTACATGACAAATTTAAGCTCTAAATCTGTCCTGTATTTGCAACTGACGTTCAAATTTTTGATAAATATTAGAAAGACCTTGTTAAATATTTGTACAAATTGAAAACTAAATTTTGAAATTTAAGTTGAAACTGTGTCCATGCCCCTTTAATTAAGCTCAAGTGATTATATAAAGGTAAGATACTAAAGGTTTACTCCAGATCTAGCGACGGCGAAAAGAAAGAAACAAAAAGAGTTTAAATTAGGTTACTGTAAGTGACCTGGAAAGGTATGATTAAGAGGTCTGGTGTAGTTCGAGGGACTACAAAAGGTAATATATACATTAAAAGTTTACTGTAGCTTAAGTGACAGTGAACGGTATTACTTAGAAGTTTACTCTGGCATTAGTGACAGTGAAAGTTATTACTTAGAAGTTTACTCTGGCAAGAGTGACAGTGAAAGGTATTACTTAGAAGTTTACTCCGGCATGGTCTGCTAAATGGCTGTGCGATGCGTACAGTGTGTGTGTCTGTCTGTGTCTGTGCTTGTCATTCTCGCTTTCAGCTCCACCCCTGGCTAGCAGCTTGCTGTGAAAGATAAGCAAAATTTTATTTGTAAGTCTTATCTGCCAGGTATAGCCTCTCCACAGTTAGACCTATGTGGCTCAGATATGGGATCCACCTCGAGGTAGCGGATGAAAATTGGGTACCTTGCGGCCCCAAGCAGAACCACAGGGTCTTGGAGGAGACTAGGCCCCTAAATGCATGGAATGCATGGCCCGCCGGCGAGTGAATATACCCTGGTGCCTGCAATCCTAGTTCCCAGCAATGGGTAAATTGCAATGAACTACTGCCTTGTAGATACCTTTGGGAGAAGGAAAAGCTAAGGAGTAACCCCTACAGAAATCTGAAGCACCACAAGGCTGTTGGTATAACCACACTTCTGCCAACTCTGTCCATGCCACGGAAAATGGCCGTCCGGGTGGGAACGTTAGCCCGGAAAGGCAGCTACGTAGGAGAAGATAAACTCTTACTAAAAAATCACGGGCAGATCTAGACTCGTTAGCCATGTAAAGCCATAGATCTAGTGGAAGGAAACCATACACAAATTACCCTGGTCCTCCAGGTTGGGGTTGGGCGTAGGGCTAACAACCCTGCCCTGTAAAAGGAGAAAGTTATCGAAACAGCAACAAGAAAAACCTTTACTACATCGTGTGAAAGGCCTTCTCAGTTAAATGAGACTCGTATTAATGCTGGCAATCAAAGCCATAAGGACGTTACCTGCTCAGACTAGGAAATTGGTATGTGAGGACAATGTATGAGACAGGCAAACTGGCACAGGTAACATCTGAGATGAGATAGTTTAATCTCCATGTTCTAAGAGTGAGTGAGAGCAGATGGACTGGATCTGGAAAGATGAGAACCACCACAGGAGAAACTGTCCTTTAGTCTGGTAGAGATGACAATCTACACCGTGAAGGAGTGGCCATCATACTCAGAAAAGGTGTAGAACGGTGCCTGTTTGAATGGAAGCCCATAAATAATAGACTAAATAGCGCAAGATTAAGGGGCAAGCACATCAACACCATATTAATACAATGCTACGCACCAACGAATGACAGGAACGATGAAGACAAGGATAACTTCTATAGTCAGCTACAGGCGGAGACAGAGAAAACCCCACGACACGACCTTCTTGTCATCATGTGTGACCTCAATGCTAAGGTCGGAAAGGACAACACCGACTATGAAAGAGTCATGGGATATCAGGGGGTTGGGACCAGTAACGATAATGGCGTAAGACTGGTGGAGTTCTGTGTTATGAACAACCTAGTGATAGGATGAACCCTCTTTACACACCCTGATATCCACAAGCTGACCTGGAACTCACCAAATGGAAGAAACAAGAACCAGATTGACAATTTGATGATCAATGGCATGTGGAGACACTCTCTATTAGATGTTAGGGTCAAGCGGAGTGCAGACGTAGGCAGCGACCAACACCTGTTGACAGCACTCATTAAGATCAAACTGAAAAAAGCTGAAGTAAGGTTCAATGCTCAAACACGTTTTGACATACAGAGACTGAGGGACAACACCGTGAAAGTTGCCTTTATCAGCGAATTAAGAAACAGATTCCAGATCTTGCAAGATACATATGATGAAGGTGAGGAGTCCAATGTGGACAACACCTGGAAGCAAGTGACCCAACTATACAATGAAAGCAGCAAAAAGAAACTAGGCTTTCGCAAAAGAAACTCCAACAAAGACTGGATTCAGCAGGAGACTCTAATTGCTATTGAGGAGAGAAAGGAAATAAAGAAAAAGATGCTGCAGACCAAGTCCCTTACGAATGCGTGAAAGGCAAGAGGGGCTGTATAGTGAGGTCAACAAGAGAGTTAAGAAGCTATCACGCCGTGACAAAAGAGAAGCCATGGACCAACTTGCAGCTGAGGCAGAGAAAGCAGCAGTACGGGGAGAGCAAGGGAGAGTATATAAGATCACGAAACGAGTGTTTTGCAAATTTATAGGAAACACAGGAGGACCTATCAAAGACAAACATGGAACACTGCTGACATCAGAGAAATAACAAGAAGAGAGATGGGCTGAACACTTCCGCGAAGTTCTTAATCGACCATCACCCGATAAAGCAGTTGTCGTACCAGAAGCCACAGAGGATCTGGACATCGTATTGACCCACCAAACAAGGAGGAGAAAATGAATGCAGTCATGACTCTTAAGAACGGTAAGTCGCCAGGACGTGACAATCTTGATGCAGAGCTATTAAAAGCAGATCCTGGAATAGCAGCCACCATCCTCCAACCACTGTTCACAGCTGTGTGGGATGGAGAGAAAGTACCTGAGGATTGGTGTAAAGGGTTGATTGTCAAGATCCCAAAGAAAGGAGCCCTGAGCGATTGTAACAACGTTTGGGGAATCACTCTATTGTCTGTGCCAAGTAATATCCTGGCCAAAATAATCATCATAAGAATGTCAGACGCCGTTGATGCTGCATTGAGGAAAGAGCAAGCAGGATTTAGGAAACATAAAGGATGTACTGACCAGATCTTTGCACTCCGCAACATCATAGAGCAGTTTACAGAGTGACAGAGACAACTGTATGTAAACTTCGTGGACTTTGAAAAGACATTTGACAGCATACACCGAAATAGCCTGTGGAGCATTCTACGCCATTATAGTATTCCATCTGAAATGGTCCACCTGAGCTTTTATAACAACTTCAAATGCTCAGTAGGACACAATGACACCTTCTTCGATGTTTAAACTGGAGTCAGAGAAGGATGCATAATGTCTGCAGTGTTGTTCAACCTGTTCATCGATTGGGTCATTTGGAAGACAACAGAAGATTCTTCAAGGGGGATCCGTTGGGGCCTGTTTTCAACACTAGGGGATTTGGACTTTGCGGATGACCTTGCTCTAATGTCTCACGCCCACCAGCGTATCCAAGAGAAGACCAACAGGTTGCAAACCTACGGACAGCAAGTGGGACTACGCATCAGTACAAAGAAAACGAAGACAATGACACTTAATGTGGAATTGCCTGCCCCTGCTAAGATCAATGGGGAGGAACTACGCCAGACAGATAACTTTATTTACCTGGATAGTATAATTACACCAGAGGGCGGCACAAAGGAGGACATACACAGCAGACTGGGCAAGGCCAGGAGAGTATTTAGGGAAATGAATAACATCTGGAGGTCTGCACAATATTGCACCAGCACCAAGCTGAAGCTTTACCAGAGCTGTGTTGTATCAACTCTCCTTTTTGGATCGGAGTGCTGGAGAATAACGGAGACAGATCTTTGCAAACTACAATCCTTCCATACCACCTGCCTCCGCCGACTACTCAGGATTTTCTGGCCCGAGAAGATAACAAACGACGACCTGCTGAGCAGACGCAAACAAGAGGACATGAGTACCATCATAACCAAACACCGATGGAGGTGAATTGGACATGTTCTCCGAAAAGACCCCCAGTCAACAACTAGAACAGCACTGCATTGGACACCAGAGGGCACGAGTGACAGTGAAAGGTATTACTTAGAAGTTTACTCTAGAATGAGGATCAGTGAAAGGTATAACTTAGATGTTTACTCTGGCTTGAGTAACATTGAAAGGTTTTACTTAGAAGTTTACTTTAGAATAAGGAGCAGTGAAAGGTATTACTTAGAAGTTTACTCTAACCTGAGTGACAGTGAAAGGTATTACTTAGAAGTATACTCTAACTTGAGTGGCAGTGAAAGGTATTAGAAGTACATGTATACTCTTACCTGAGTGATAGTGAAAGGTGAGATTAAGAAGTTTACTCTAGCATGACAGACTGTGAAGGGTGAGACTTAGAAGTAGACATAAGTCACAGTCAACTGTGAAAGGTAAACATTTACATTCAGTGTAATTTTCTTTATAAATTCCTTAAGAAATCTACGACGTTCAAATTTCTATAACACACGACACCTTGTCACCTTGCGTTAAAATAGTTTGAGCTCGACACTCACGCGATCTAGAGTAAACGGAAAGTGGAAGAATGATAAGATTAAGAAAGATATACTTTAATGATAGCCTTGGAAGCTTAGGGACGAATTCTGATTTTTCTTTGACCTGAAATAAAAGAAACCAACATGTAACTAGACCGTTTGTACACACTCTGATACAAAGAGGTTTTACTGAGAAATTCCGACAGAGATTTTCAGGAATTGTAACATGAGCATAGACCAAAGAATGTTCAGGAAATATAAGGTAGTGAGAGATCTTGAAGAAGCTTATCAAATTACGCAAAAAGGTTCAGTCCGGACACGATATCAAAAGAAATAAATTCTGAAGGATAATTCAAAGGTAACAAAAGGTAAATGAGAATATGTAAAGGAAAATGTTGTAGGAAATTATTGAGAAATTTTGTTTGTAATAAGGAGAGCTTTTTTTTTTATAAAACACATATCTCTCTTTGATCTGTAATCTCTAATTATTTCTGAGCTGAGGGCTGAAAATTCATACCATATTTTTTTCTAGACGAATTCGCTAATACAACAGATACATGTAGGATTTAAGATATTTATCAACTCTTTTTCTTCATCTATAACATGTAACTATTCACTCAAGCACGCGTTTTTAAGCATTATATCGCTAAGCCCAGTGAAGCTTATTAAGAAATTGGAAAATGAAATGGTAGTAAACTAAGAGCCATCATTTCAAATGGACTCTCACAGTAGAGACTTTTACACCACACCCACACCCTGTCCCCCACGTGGAGACCACCGAATCCTGGTCATTTATCTCCAGTACCTGCTCCGCTTAGGTCATTTCCACCCAGGTCATTTCCTTCCATTACGAAGGCCATTTCTCTCCACCCTGAAAATTATCATTTAATGTTTTATTATAATTTAAACAACATGAAAATGGGCTGAAATGTACGGTGGCTGGTATAGGACATGGTATGAGATTATTTTTTATTAATTCGTGGCCACGAAATAAAAATTCGTGGGAACGAAATAAAATTCGTGGCCACGAAATAAAAATTCGTGGGAACGAAATAAAATCCGTTGCCACAAAATAAAAATAAATTTTCTGCTATATAATGTCATATTTAGCTTCTTCTCTTGTATGTCAAGCAATGCCTTAACAATTACATGTACCTTTACTGAAGTAAACACACTTTCATTTGTATTAAACAGTTGAGTTTTATGTGAAAACAATCATGACAATACAGAATATTGCTCTAATTTTTAAGATGTCACGTTCCCGATAATAGGGGCCTATTCTGCCACTAATTGTTAAATAAATAAACATTGAGTGTTTGACTAAACAAGCCTTACAAGTACATTCTATTTATTGAAACATCTAGCAATAAATGTGTGAAATACATTAAAAAATGCACTGGACTATTGTAAATAACATGTATTCTCAGCTTTTTGTCTGCAGATCCGCGCGCGCATGTATGGACACATCTAAATTACGAACCCAATCTGTCAATACACTAGATTCTTTATCTTTTATTTCGTGGCCACGAATTTTATTTCGTTCCCACGAATTTTATTTTGTGGCCACGAATCTTATTTCGTTCCCACGAATTTTATTTCGTGGCCACGAATTTTATTTCGTTCCCACGAATTTTATTTTGTGGCCACGAATTAATAAAAAAAAATTCATACCATGTCCTATACCAGCCACCGTAGAAATGACTTAGGTAGGAGAGAGAAATGACCTACCCAGAAATGGTACAAGAGAATAAAAAACCTGGGGGGAGAAAAAGCTTAAGAGAAAAATGACCTAACACCACCCCAACACTACCCAATTCAAAGAAATACATTGCATTAGCCAAAGACATAATAAAAAGAACTTATTCTAGACTATATAATATATATAAGGTTATCAAATATTTGTCGCCGAACTGAAATGTTTGCAGCTGAATTGACGATAAATTTTAATGGATAAAAAGTCTGTATAGAATTCAGGTATACTAACTTATATAACTGTAATATTTGCATTAATGGTTGACATGCTCATCAGCCTATAGATATTATATATATATATATATATATATATATATATATATATATATATATATATATATATA
>PRKT01000080.1:193312-209031 GCA_003671525.1 Saccostrea glomerata
GGGAATTTATTAATCGTGATTTCGGTCCATCTGTTTGTTACACTTTAGGTATACCCATCTCTTATCCGCAACTCCTCTAACACCACTGAACAAAATTTTCATAGAATCTTTATTACATATTGCCGTCGTGCTTCTATTACTTTTTCATCCTACACATATTTTGGGTTTCCAATAGCAAAACATGCACACTGCCGTTATTTTCATATTAGAGGCGGTTGATCATTTATATCACTGCTCACAGTCTTCAAATTTGCAATATATTTTCCTTTGCACCTTTACCCATGTGTTATGAAAATTTCAGTTTCGCAGGAATAATATCAATGTTGATAAAATGAGGATTTTAACACAGCATCCTTTTAAGAGCTAACAGGTTTGTTATATAAAACTTCATTTACACGAAAATTATACATGGAGTACGTCAGAACTTAATTTTTTTTATATTGTGAGGAAAAGAGCAATACCAAGTTAAAAACAAATATTTATTGACAAAACATAAAAACAGTGGTATATGTGAGAGTTTGTGTGCGTACAAATTATCTGGTATGTAAATGAGGTTTTCCTTTTAATAAAAAAAAATATACTTCATTTTGTTGTTTTTAATCGCTATTTTACGAAAACACCGGTGTCCGTTTTTGGTTTTAATATTTATAACAGAGTACTAGTTTTACCGCTTTTGGCAGGTGATACTGCTGATTAAGTAATAAATACGCATGTTTCCTAAAGTTTTTATGCATTAACGAATTCATTTAAACCAAGAAAATGTTCATGAAAAGTTTGAATAAGACTAAATTCAACGTTTGCCGCCAGTATGTAGAGCTGTCGTTCGTATCTCTTTCAGTGTATGACGCTACACTAAAAATGAGTTCCATTACGAAAAACTTTCTTGGTTCTTTATAATTTAGTTTTACATATATACTTTGAACGAAGTCTAATATTCAAAATAAGATTTCTTTATTACATTTACTTACAATATGAAAATTAGATTAATTCAGGAGAAAGTGACACGAACTATTTGTCGCGGATGTTTATGCATGTTTTCTATTGAATATCATCGGAGTAAATCAGCCGACACAGTAGCCTCGCTTTCGTCTCTATGTAATCAACACAAATTACTGCGCATGTTAAATACGCGATGACCATGGGAGATTGAACACAGTTCAACTCCCAAAAAATAAAAATAACGGGAGAGGTAACAAATATTGAATGTCTTATTTCTACATGTAGTTCAATCTGACTTAAGAACGGCACATTCTTGGGTTCTTGGGTTCAAATATGCCACTACAAGGATACACTTTAACAGCTCAGGATCAGCGACAATCTTTGATATAGGATATTCCATTACTTTACAAATAGTTCTGGGAAATGCTTATTTCTGGATAAGATGATAAATTAGAAGAGACATCAAAATGCTTTGGATTGTAATATGAGACAATTTTGATTTTGGAAGCAATTAGCCAGGTTAATGAATTTTTCATTTTAGTAAGTATTACTGTATACAGGGTTATAATTGGCAATCAGAAGTTGGAAGGTTATTCGCTATTCGCTATTCACCATTCGAATGGCGAACCGCAGGCTGTCATTCAAATTACCGTAAATGTCCTAATAATTTCTTTTTCAAAAAACCTTAATAACGCATTATAATCCGTGTTTAAGAAGAAAAGCAAAGACATCACTAAAAGAAGAAGAGTGAGGACCCCAAACCAATGCAGCTAGCCTGGCCAAAATGATGAATGTTTAGCTAGCCCGGTCAAAATTGGAAGAAAAAAAACCGTTTAATACTATTATAAGTATTTGTACATAAGAGTAAATTACCCGGGCGCAGACTAAGATCCTGGATCCCATATTTAGATCTTCATATTTTTACAGGGGAGGAGTATGGGAAGGAACCCTTCCACTGGCAAAAGGAATTTATGTTACAAGACCGGAAACTCATTTAGCTAGCCCGATCAAAATTGGAAAAAACCCGTATAATGCTATAATAAGTAGAGGACATTGCTCGGGGGGCTGGATAACATCCTGGACAAGAAAAGCTGAAACTTTTGAGAAAGCATCCTGGTGTAGTGTAGATTTTAATTTGTCCAAATTATAACCCGTGAGGTAGGGTGGGGTCACAATATGTATTATTAGGGGGGAATCTGGTAAAGAATAGCATAAAATGAAAGTCCAAGCATCAATCGCTCAAACGTTGTGTGAAAAAGATTTTTAAAAGTTTTTCACACTCCAAGGTCAAGGACTAAATGGTAAAAATCGTAACCTTTTGAAAAGCTGATGCTAAGAATTTCATTCTTCACCGGTGTATTTTTTACCTTTTAATGAACATAAATATTTCTGACCTTGACCTTCTAGATCGACCCACTATTAGAAAAACTTTTAAGTTAACATTGGATATACTTTTTGAACAGTTATTATCAGGGACTTCATACTCCACAGTTGTTTTCTTGTGCCAAAGCCTTCCTTCAGATACCAACAATTTTGATCTAGCAGCTTTTCCAACTTTTAAAATACCTCAAACCTTGGCAATAACTTTTGAACAGTTGGTTGTTAGGGCTTTGATATTCCACATGTTTATGTCTCTCTTTGAGACGTGCTTTCTTTAGGTAACAAATTTTTCATCTCTTGACCTAGGCAATTGACTGGCATTTGAGAAACTGTAACCTTCGCCAAAAACTGTCATACAGGCCGGGGAATTAGTTTTTCACAGACACGTCTTGTTTTTGATAGTTTCTGTCCTCATAAAGTAAAAATTAATACAAAAAATGTGAACACACTCCAAAGAACATCAGTTGACTTATTGCTGTAGAGATGATTTATCAAGGACGAGAACCAATTAGTACCATCTAAACTTATAAATTAACAAATTTTGCAAATAAACTCTGAAACGGCTGCTCAAGAGTTCCTACTAAAGCCTGTAGGAATACACTAGGTATAAGGTTATGTCCGTAAACTATATTCAGATTTCACTCGCATAGTAATTAGCGTAAATTTAATTAAAAATCTACTTTCATTTTCGAAAAACAGCCTCGAAATAGCACTGAAGAGAGAAAAGTGGTGGCGGATATAAGTTTAAACTGGCACTTAAAAAAACTGACAACAAACAAGCACTTATTCAATTCATAAAACGTCATTTATAAATTATTCAATCAAAACTTGACTTAAGCGATATAAAAGAAAGAAGCTTTGGTCATTGATTAAAAAACAAATTGTGCAAATCCTTTCCGTTTATGTCCGATCTCGCTATTTGTTGAAAGTCCTTAGGCTAGAAAGTCAGGTGGCATCGAACCCGATTGTTTATCATGAATGGACATGGAAATAAATGTAAAAAAAATTGGTAACACAATGAGTTTGTGAATAAATCTTAGTAAGCTGTGCTAATGTTTTATAAATAAATGTCGATTAATGACCATGGTTATTTGTTTAGACAAATAAAATGTCACAATTTGATTTTTTAATAATTTACTTAGCTGCTTTTAAAATGTGTTCTTTGATGAATACATTTCAGTTGACTTTTATTTTTAAAAACTTATTTATACCTCTTAAGCCTGTATATACATTTGGGATGAAAACTAAGCTTTTTAAAAATATTTTATATGTAGTACATGTTGTAAAACATAGTAAAACAGAATAAAGTTGCTTTATAACGTGTAAGAAGAAGAAGCCTTTAATGAAATTGATATTTGTAGAAAAAAAAAATCCCAAATATTAGGAAATGTATTTCTTATAATTATCTATTTCTGTTCCTAAACTAATTGCGGAACTTTGAAGTATTTCGTCATGTATAATCTATATTCCTATGTAATAAATTGTCAATAGAATCTGAAAGATAGTTTTTTGATTGATTGATTGTATATTGTTTAACGTCCCTCTTGGATAGTTTTTTGAATAGTTCTGTAAAAAAAAATGATTTCCCCCGCGCTTGGCGGGATTTCAGCTTTTATTATATATAAATGAAATATGTTGTAGGCAGTGTTTTTGTTATCATTATTGCCCCCCCCCTCCCACATTGAAAGTGAGAAAAATTAATTTCGGTCTGTCTGTCTGTCCGTCCGTCCTTGTTCTTTTTTTTCTTAAGCCGGGGGGGGGGGGAGGTATCTGAAATACTTTGTATCCTACAATGATAACTCGTTAAGTACACATTCGTAAAATATCAAAATTTAATACAGAAGGAAAAAAGCAAAACAATGCAATTTTTAAGCTTTTATTATTCGTGACTGGTTGTATTGGTTTTTATCGTAAGAATCTTTATATTATTTTCTTAAAATAATGTCCTACGATTTTTTTAAATTAAATATCGTAATGATGATAAACATACATTCCGTGAGATTTGATGAGCATAAGCTAAAACGTTTATTGATTACCTCATGAATTTTGATATTTTTTTAAAAGTTAAAACTCTTAAAATAACAGTAACTTTCATTCTCTGTTCACATAATCCTCCAGATTAGGAATGTCTTTTACCACGCATGCGCTGAGCGCACTCCGGTATAAATACATATTAGCTGCGTTATACCTGAAAGTAAATGAAAATATTTGGATTATGGCATTTATATATATTTTTTTTTCAGGCATATAAAGTTTACAAATTCAAAAGAAATCTGCTAGATTAGACCCAATGTTGTTTAAGTACTAATTATTAAGAAAACGGTGGCAATGTTTCATATTTTTCATAAATTTAAATCACAAAAACGTGAATAATTCATTATTTTTACTGTACCGACATGAATAATCGTTTGTGATTCTTACTATTTCTTTATTATTACTGATTACTGGCACCAAACTCTGTTAAAATTGTGATTCTCTGTAACATGTATAATTAGGAGATAAAAAAATTAGTTGCCATACCATTCATCTGTGTCAGCACCATAACATTCGACATTGTGGATTGTATTGACTCCATTGAACCCTCCAATAACAAATATCATCCCATCCAGGACCTGTTTGATAAAAAAATTACTTGACCATTGGATTATCATTTTCAAAATATCTCTTAACAACGGTGTGTGCAAAAATAGTAACGCGCACTAACTAATCCAAATGAATGCTTGTATTAATTTTACATTTTTAGAACCCAAGCATAATTTCAAAAGCCACGTCTTTTATGGAAAACTGCGATTAACAGACCCAGAGAACTTTTTCAGCAACGTTCAGTAAGAGGAAAAAGGTGGAACTTCTGTTATTTAGATATATTTTTCATCTGATATCATTTTATTACTATAATTTATTACCAAAACATGCAAAAGGCCAAGTTTCTGCCCTTTTGTCTTATTTTACCGATATTTCAGATGTTTTGGAGGTCCGTGTTTGCTCTGCTGCTATATTGTATTGTTTTATGGACTTTTGATCTTGAATACTGTTCGTAATCTCCATATGTTTCAAGATGCATAATTTTAATACAAATTATTTAAGGTTTGTTGGGTATACCAGGGCATCTACGATAGTTGGAAACGTGGGATGATTTGCATTATGGGCGAATATGAATAACTTATCCCACGTTTCCAAACTAAAGACAGTGATCCCTTATACAATGTATTTCAACTTCATTGTGAAATAAAATTGCAACTTTAGATTTAAAGAAAGATGCTGTCTACACGAGGCCACCCATGTCAATTTCAGTAGTCCCCGCCCACTGACGTCTGTTACAAAGACAAACGCGCGAGATTTTCATACAGTACTAGGTGATGTCTTCTTAGCTCCTGACCTTTCGCTGTTGACATTTACATTCCAGTTGAATAATCAAGAAATCAACCCATTTAACTTTCAAAGAGTGATCATTGAATACATGTGAAGGGAATAGGTGGACGTAATTACGTTGACTTATAGAAGGAGGCGATGAACGGGTATACGTTTCATTCAACAGTTCAAAACTTACTATAAAATTCAAAATTGCTGCGTTTACATGTATAACAATATACAAATTTGATTTAAATGAAATTACCGCGATTCCAAAATTACTTCTCGGACTAAGCATATCTGATATTGCTTTCCATCCATTTCTTATTGGACAGTACTTTTCTGCAGAATGATTTCGGGCCACTCCATTAAATCCGCCTATGGCATAAATTTCATCCTGATAGGCAATAACGCCTACGCCACTGCGCTTGATTCTCATTGGTGGAAGTTGTGTCCATTGATTAGTCCGGGGATCGTAGACTTCGGCACTATCTAGACATTCCAGTCCGTTAAATCCCCCGCAAATATATAATTTTCCTGCCAAAAAAAATTAATATATTTATCTAGAAATAGAATCGATCATTTTTTTAAAGAGTTTTTAATGCAATTTCTCGCATTTTTTACTAAAACTAGATGTGTTTGTGAAACACTTAATATGCCCCCATATGGCATATTATGGTAAGGGTTGAAGTTTCTTAAATGCAAGTCAAACTCCGAGGTCAAAGTCAAAAGTTTGAAATTGCACGGATCCAAAGAAAGGTCTTTCACAAGGAATACACCTGTGAAATATGAAAACCATAGCCCTATACCAACTTAAAAGGTATGGACAAGGTTAAAGGTTTGTGGACAAACAGACAAAAAGATAAACATGAAGACAAATAGACAGACGGACGGACAGGACAAAAACAATATACCTACGAATCTTCGATTACGGGGGCATAAAAACAACCTAGTAAGTAGAACTTTATGAGCTTATCTTATTTTATAAGACAGTTCACAATCTTTTATTACCATTGAGAGAGGTGGCGCTGGCATCGCTCCTTTCTTCGTTCAGTGGGCTGATAAAACTCCACTGATTTTTGGCGGGAAGATATCGCTCCGCGCTATTTTGTCTGTTTCGACCATTATAACCGCCAATGGCGTAGATATATCCCTCAAGTACAGCCACACTGACGTAGCACCTAAACAAAATTATTTGAAACGAAATAATTTTTTAGATGAATGGTGAGTGTTTTTAATTCCCGTTTGAAAAATACTATATATCATATATTACAAGTGGTCTGTATCAAATACAGGGGACTTATAATTATAATATATATATACAATATGGAACATCTTAATAAAATTAATGTAAATGAATAAAGATATACCAGGTAGTAATTTTGAATTTTACCTTTTTGAGTTCATTGGCGCCACTTCTTTCCATTCTTTGGTCATCGGGTCAAAGCTGCGCACGCTGTTGAAATATTCTACGCCATCAAACCCTCCAATGACGTAAATCAATTGATTTAGTGTCACGGTTCCGTGGTAGGCTCTTGGACCTGCTCAAACAATAAAAAGAAAAATTCAATTGATATTTTCTCAGCATAAACTGGAGTTGAGAATTGTGTGATTATGAAAGATTTTAAAGATATTGTGATGGATTTGGTTTTCAAAAAAATACCGATAAGAAACATTTTTTTTGCAGAAACGATAAAAAAAATTAAACAATGTGTTCGTTTTGATTTTCTTTAAAACATACCTGTATCAGCTACGTCACAAAAAACCCAATGGTCTGCACGTGTATCATATGTCTCTACAATATTAATAGGTGATGTACCACTCCATCCGCCAATAATAAACAAAATCTCGTGGGGCATGCGCGGTGCGGCGATATTGCAACTCATTCCCATTGTTTTTGGCTCATCCGTAGTTAGATCATACAGATATTTCAAAGTATCTATAACTAAGGGTCTACAAAATTCATCATCCTTGACATAAGGATGAACTTTAACCTTTTCCACGAAATACCGCGTAGTTAAACGTCCAAGACGTATCGTTTTTAATAATCGGGCTATATAAACTTTTCTAGTTTCAGGATCATAATCGATCCACCGTATTACTGCGTCAAAGACTATTTTTTCGGTTCTTACATTCAAAGAGTCGGAACTTAAAATATGACACATTTCATCAATGTCTAATTGCAAAAATTCATTACTGTTCGCTACAACGTCTGTAATATAAATCATTAGGAAACGGTAGGCTGCGTTCTCCAAATTTGGACAAGAATAATTTTTTGCAAATCGTATTATTCCAATACAGTTTTCTGCTGTTAGCTGCGACATCAGGAAATCACAGCAATTACTGACGAGACCCAAAACATGAAACTGGTCGGCGGCAGGGAGCAGACGTTCTATGTTGTCTGACGTCACCGCAGCACTTCTTGTGTAGGCGAAATCTACAATTAGACTCATCATTTCAGCAGACACACCGGTAATCACGACTTCCCTTGTGTTCTTTTGAAAAAACTCTGATGTGAAGAGAGCTCTGAAATATGGACTACACGCAGACATGATATTTCGATGAATGGGGAATTCTCTATTCTCTACTTTGATAACAGCGTCACATAACTGTCCTGAATTACGCAATTCCCATAAAACATCAAAAGCCTCTACACTTAACTTTCTTCTTATTTGAGATTCCATTGTATCTGTTTCTGTTTCCATTCCTTCTTGGTGTCTTTTCTTATTTTTTTTTTCAATTATGACGTCACAATCAAATGTCAATGGTAACGATATAACCGACGTTTCTTATGCACATATAACTATGACGTCATAAATCATGAAGTTTTTGAAGGCTGTAGGATCATGAAAAATCTATTGAAAGTCAAAATATTTAGATTGTACATAAATATTCAAGATTTCAGGCCCAAAATCAAAATGTGTTATGATATTGTGTCGCAAAAGAGTTTAAATATGCAAATGAAGAGAGTAAGAAAAATATAAATAAACATTTCAAATTACAGACGATTGGAAATTTGACTTAAATCTAGGTTTTATTCATGATCCTGGGGCCAAGAAACTGTTGGAATTTCCATTGGTACCAAGTGCGTTCCATTATTAGCAGACCTATTTCTTAGAATATATTCAAAAACCTTTGTGTGAAACTACAAGAAGAAAACACTTGTTGTTTTCCATTCATATACTCAACATATCCCATTGAACGTGGTCTAAAACATCTGTTTTATATTTGGTAAACCATAAATCATTACCGAGGGGAAAAACTTTATGATAAACGTGATGACTTCAACATTTCTATCATCAACTTTCCTAACGTATGTATGTAGCAATATCACCTACAAATGGGGTTTATACCTTACAGTTTATTCGATACGCAAGAGCATGTTCTACGTACGAAAAATTTCTTAAACGAAGCAAGCTATTGACAAACAAATTGATGAAAAAAGAAATTTAAAAGTTTCCTTTAAAGCCATCTTTTGGCAAATTCTATATAAACGATACAATGACCTTATCAGTATATATAATCTATTATTATATCAAATGCTGACTGACTTTTTATACTTATTTTTAAGCCATTGTACATACATTGTACACACTGAAATTTCTACGGATTTTTTTTTCGTTAATCCCATCATGACAAGGAGCACAAGGCGGGTGTGACCGGTCAGCAGGGGATGCTCACTCCTCCATGGCACCTTATCCCACCTCTAATGTTTTAGAGGTCCGTGTTTGCTCTTCTCCCTATTTCTATTCTAAATGGAATTTGAGCTTGAATACTGTCCGTTATCTGCCTCTTTCATTTTGGCGCCTTTTTTTTTTGTAGAAAATTGCAGGAAATATGTCCCTAAGTATAAAATAACACAATAAAATTATGCATGTTGTCCTAAAATTTCAATAATACATTTAGAAATGTTAATTTCGACATCATCAATAATCATTAGCAAAATCGCTTCAATTTTCATTCTTTTTAAGTTGATTTATTTCTTTTCGAATTAAAGCTTTCTGTAAATATTGATTGCAGGTAAAGTGGATATTTCGCCGTTTTATAATAAAGTTATAAAGTGAATCACACGAATCGTGCCCTAATTGTATATATACGAAACACACACCTGTGTCACGTGTTGAGGAACTTCCATATCCCAGACGAAAATTCCAATGAAATAAGTTTTTTTTAAATAGATGAAGAGTCTATGTTCAAGCTTTATTACACATTTTTTTCCACCCTGGAAGCTTATATGAAATTGATAATTTCTATACTAACGCTTGTCAATTTAGTTTCTTTGAATACCACAGCAGCTAATGTGATAAAAAACTTATCATTACATGTAATGCAGCAAATAAAAAAAAACACAGGGTGTAAAAATTACATTTATGCACTTTTGTTTGTTAAATATAATTATTCAAAATGGTTTCTCTAAATGCTGTAACTCTTTTTCAATGGATATTCTTTTAAAAAAATTCGAGGATGGGGGGGGGGGGGGGGGGAAATGGGAAAAGCGGTACAAAGGAGACAATACACAGAATTCGGATTTTCCTTTTTGTTAAGTCATCCAGTACAGAAGGTGATTCAGCTATGCTGGAGAGTAGAAGTCTTAGTATACAAAAGCACTGTCGCAAACTATGGCCAAAATGTGCGATCCTCTCCCATTCTGGTCGTAGGAGAGAGCTACGAGGGCCGTTCAAAAAATACGTGGACTTGCTGCACAGAAAAAATATCTAACGACAAAATCGGGCAAAATGTCACACATAATATAAAAGAATCTTTACTTTTATGGTCTTCAAAATTTCATATCAAAATGTTGTAAATCGATATCAATTTTGGGTCAATCAGGGCATATCGTTAAGTCACGGAGCAATAAAAAAAAATATGAGATTCAAGTTTATTTTCTCAAAAATTTCCCAAAAGTTTCTGTACAGTTTGAGTTACATCCATATACCTTATCTTGTCGAGTTAAAATTATATAAAACAAGTAAAGCATATTCTTTTTTGTTTTAAACCAAAAACTGTAGGTATTTATGAGATATAGTGTGATTTAGGTCACTCTCAATCACGTTCTTTACAGTCCTGATCAAGTTTTCGTCGATAATCTTCTTCATGTCCTCCCGTATAGCCTTTTTACAGAGGTCTAACTATTTACTATTTGTAGACAAATGTCACGAATACCCTAGTTTACTACATGCTTTATTATGCATATTTTGGATCTATGTTGACGATATCTTGAGCATTACACATGATTTAAATTAAAAGTGTGGTGCTCCGTCAATTCAGGAGACGTCATTTTCACAGGAATCGCATCGGAGAAAAATCACTTTATTTCTTTCAGCACTTCAAATATCACTTAATTCAGAAATCTAAATACATAGTAATAGAACAATATAAATATACATTTGAGAAAATTGTCGAAAAATATCGCGAATTATAGAAAATTGATGAGTTACATTTTGGATTCCTCATGTTTCTTTTTGCTCCGTGCCTCTCCATCAGCGATATCAACACAGCTATACTTTTTGGAGAAAATTTTTAAAATACAGAAATTTTGCTTAAAATCTTTTGGAATCGTTACGATACATATTTCCGTGAAATTTCATAACTACATTGTATATGACGTCTGTAAGATTAAAGTTAGAGACCGCGTAATTTTTGAACGGCCCTCGTATATGCGGACTCCGGACCGTGGCTTGAGACGATGACAAATGCAAGGTTCCTGAGTATCAATTTAGTATCAAGTATCGGGCTAAAGCTTCACAAAGTGGCAGTTGTAGGCTAGACTGAAAGAACAATTTGGAGAAGAGATGGCCATCAGGGGGAGAATGACAGTTGAAAATGTGATTTTTCATTTTGTTTATCTACAAATTATGCCCCAGAACTCCTCATTTGACCAATCTAAAGTGTTAATGCATCATTAAAAAAATTATTTCTCAAATTTGATAAATCTGTTCTATATTTACTCATTTATTTGATCTTGATTGGTTGTTTTCTGAATATTCTTGGTCAGGTTCTCGACATTTGCATTATGGGAAATCTCCAAATCAATACTGTCAAAAAAAAAACCTACCATTGTTAAGAGACAGTTTTTACAGCACTTGATTTTGGGAAAAGATTAAAATAATTTTTTTGTATTATTTACAGAATACAAATGGATACACTGGCATATTTTATACAGGTTTAGAAAATCAGAGTTATCCCACATATCAAACCACATAGTCCAAATCACATTTCTCAAAAAGTGAATTATCCGTTTGTGAGAAACACTTAGTCAGAGAAGTCATTGTACCATAATGGTTCTTTTTGTCATTTAAAGGAAATTGTTTTGCATATAACAGATCATATAATTCCAAAGTATCGATCGTTTCCGAGTTTATTAAACAATGACAATAATTTTAACCATCAAGAAATACATGCGGGGAACACAAGACAGAGGTGGCCATTGATGCGTCGGGCCTCCCATTAGTCCCATAGAAAAAATACAATTCAGATACTGGTAAATTCTAGGCATTTTTAAAGTAGTCTTCATGTTATTCTTTTACTACCCAGTTAAAATTCCGAGCATATTTTAGAGAAAAAGAGTTCTTTAACTTCATGTATTTTGTGTATCGAATGAAACATATGGACATAACGAACAGTATTCAAGATCAAAAGTCCATAAAACATGCAATACAAAATAGGAGCTGAGCAAACAGGGACCTCCAAATCATCAGGTGCCATGTAGGAGTGAGCATCCCTGCCGACCTGTCACACCCGCCGCATGCTCCTTGTCATGATTGGGAAATAACGGGGAAAACAATGGACTAACAATTTAAAAACGTCAGTGAGCAGTTGACACAATGATAAATTGTATTTGCTGACAAGGTCATTGTATCGACGAAAGAAGTTTTGAAATGATGACTTTAAACGAGACTTCTGTATTCTTGTTTCATCAACTTATTTGTCAATAATTTACTTCGTTTTAGAAATTGATTATACCTAGAGCATGCTCTTCCGTATCGAATCAAATGAGATATTAATATAAACCCCGTATGCAGGTGATGAAGGTACTAGTATATTGATGCATAAGTATAAGGGAAGTTGACGATTGAAAAGAAAAAGTCATCACGTTTATCATAGAGCTTGGTTGTTAGATTGCCATTAGCGTCTATTTTAAGAAAAATATCCAAAGATGAAACAGATGTGCCAGACTCTGTGGTATCTTTTATCTCAAGCTCAGCGGGATATATCATATCGACATAAGAATGGAAATTACCATTGTTAATTGACAATACGTCATCGATTTATTAGTATCAGAATGTCGAGTTGAAAGCCACAGCAAGTGTTTTCTTCTTTTCGCGTATAAGATTTTGGACAAATTCTGCTTCTTATGAATACGAAAATAAGTCTGCTAATAACGAGGCACAATTGGTACCCATGGGAATCCCAATAGATTGTTGGAAGACCTGATCTCCAAAAACCACATAGATATTGTCAATCAGAAATTCAAGAATCTTTTTTATGTCAACTTCAGAGTATTTTTGTGTACAATCAGAATATTTTTAACAAAATAATTTTGCAAATGAGCAATGACAAGGTAAGTTAATCTTCGAGTTCCATTTTTATTGAAAAAGAACTGTCAATTATATCAAAAAGCTTGAACTTTAATTTATAATGGGGAATGGTTATGTATAAAGTTGAAAGATCGTGAGTTTATAAGCTTTTGATTTTCGTAAAATCTTGTGATTTCAAATTGTCCAAAAGTTCTTTGCAATTTTTAAGTATCTACATCTGATTTACACCACTTCTTGAATGCATTACTGCACTTGCAGTACTCTTGAAATTTCTGTTAATATCTTAGTGAGGAGTAAAGAAAGAGGCTTGGTTGAACATTTACTGGAACTTGCTATGTATCTTTGTATGTAAGGATTTTTATGAAGTTCTGGAATCCAATATAATCTTTATATCAAGAGTTCAAATCAATTGTGGTTCTTTGGGATATTAAAAATACTCAAAACTGAGTTATGACTTTGAATAATTCTTCTTTAGAAAGGGAACTATTTGTATAATTTGACTACCACTCGTAGATTGTGAATAAAATCCAACTTTTTCTAAAATACAATTTATATAATGAGCCTTACAAACGTAGACAATGTTGAACATGAGTAATACCTACTTTGTCAACAGGAACCAGTACGTACTGATCATGCTATCTATCTAATTCATTTTTTCACTTCTGGATTATTGAATACAGAAGGATAGATGGTTTTCATATTGCCCCTTAATCTTTAAATACGCGATTGTAACATCCATCTGATACACTTAATCCATTCTGACAAAGTGTCATTGTCTTCTTACTCATATCTGGTCCATCGCCAGGCGTAATCTTCTTCAGAATCCATAACGGATTGAGACAATATTCAGGAACTTGGTAATCGAAAAGAATTGCTAAAGAACATTTTTAAAATTTTCGTTGACAATGCAACACAGTTTGATTAGATGATATTAAAATCCCCGTACCAACCCATTCTTTCCAAAAAAATAAATGCATAAAATCAAATAGAATTTGTATACTAAGTATTCTCTAAAATTTGAGAGCCCTATCGAATTTCAGTCGATATCATCTCCAATTTAAATATAATAGAGAACTTTGTGTACAAAATTTCATTTCCTGGAATGAAACATGCTATAGATGATAATTGTACTTAAAAAATTCATGAAAGATAAAATGTTTTAATTAACCTGAGTATCCTTATACTTATTGATCCGAAGAGTCTTTTTATGCGTTTTATGTTAAACTTTGTTTATTTATTTTCATTTTTAGCACTGGTTGTTTAAATTCACGAATAAAGAAATATAAACAATAATATTCTGTATTTGAGTATATTATTTTTAAGAAAAATATTCGACGTAAAAATGAAAGAACACAGACTCTTGTTTACAAACTCCATACAGTGTTAATTCTCCGGGACTACTTTCCCTACGAATAATGATATGGAGTTGTAGCGTAACGTAATACTGAGCTGTTTCACCCCTGTCAACGCGCGATCGGCAACGCTGATGCAATCGGCAACACAGATCGTTCAATTCAACTACATGAGGAAGATGGGGTTAAATAAAACATTATTTTATCATATTTCTTCGCGATTTTGCTCCAACATTTCTGACATTTGAGGTGCAACTAGGCATGTTTAACACCATGAAAGTCCTTTGCGCATTAAAAATCACCATATCTTTTGTAAAGTTAAGTTTTCCTTGAACACGACTGCCCTAACGTGACACACGAAGCTCGTTTAAGTGGTATTTCTTACCTTATTAGTACGTATACCCCACAGTCCAAAAGGCACACATGCAATATTCTAAATTGGTAAATCATAAATGTTTCCGATTTGAAGTTCGTCATCAAACAGAGAGCGTCAAAATAAGTTTGAAGTAAACACATGGCAAACGTTTTGGCGATCGGCAACGACTCTATATGCGATCGTACAACAAAGAATTTATTATAAACATGCGATCGTGCAACTTGAAATTTATAAAATACTTTTTATGAAATATAGTAATAGATAACCAAGTGTAATGGTCGGAAAGTTTGTCGAAATAGAACGGGACATCGAGCATTTGATTTTCGAGAGGAATTTGACTGACGTTCTTATCTATTAGTTGAATAATGTTCAGGGTTATTTTAACATCGTCGGAAACCCACGGGTGATCTCGTCTTTGGACGATGATTTTAAGAGAATTGAAAACTCCATGGAATCCTTAAGCTTGCAATATTGTCACTTGAATATTTTAAAAAAAGATACCGACAAAGTGTTACAAGGGCAGAATTTTAGCATTATAGAAAAAAAGGTTTTATTGTCTATGGAAATGGCAGTTCAATTCGAGGGGTTGGCATATATAGCAAAAACTAAAATTTTCAGAAAATGAAACAAAAAAAAAAACGTATTAACACTATAAAACACCGATCAAAGGAATTGGCATATCTAGCAATTTTACCGAAATTTTCAGAATATAAAAAATGTGTTACACATGCACGTGTTATTATAACAGCATTATGTACATTATATCTCAGGCACGTAGTATCCGCC
>PRKT01000080.1:209489-228977 GCA_003671525.1 Saccostrea glomerata
TATACCCCCCGCTTGAAAAGCGGGAGGGTATATAGTAATCGTTAATTCCGTCCGTCTGTACGTCCGTCCGTCTGTTACGCTTTGGGGTACCCATCTCTTATCCGCAACTCCCCTCATACCACTGAATGAAATTTGATGAAACTTTCACAGAATCTTTATTACATATTGCCATTGTGCACCTCCTATTTTACTTTTTGATCTGACACATATTTTGGGTTTTCCGGCCACAGCAAAACATAGACTTTGCCATTAAAACTACTAGTATATGGAGGCGGGGGGTATCAGTTAGTGAGCTTATCGCTCACAGTACCTCTAGTTAAGATATTGTCTTAAGTGCAGTAAGACATATTCTATATTTAAGTAGAAATCCTCTTATCTTATCAATCTAACTAATACAGTACCTAGAATTGCGCAAGAAAAAGTTGAAAACGATAATATGGATGTCACTATGATTTTGTTTTTAATAACATTAACTTTTGATTTTTCTGCATGTAATGCGACCAACCCTGAAAAGGAAGATTGGAAGACGACAGTGGAAGCCCGCCTATCTATTCTGGAGAAGAATCTGAAGCAGTACATGAAACTCAATGATCAACTTCTCGAGGAAAATCGGGCGCTAAAGGAACTGGTGGAAGACAACAACAGACGAAACTCTGAGATGTCGATAAAGGTGGAGAATCTTGAAAGAACTATAATTAGTGGTATTCAGAAAAATCGAAAGAATGCTCAAATATGTCCTCAGACAACAAATCTCTCGAAAAGTGTTAGTGATAGCCAGAGTGACCTACTGACAGAATTAATGAAGAATCGAACAGGGAATTACGGGAAAGATCAGATTGCCACCAACTTGACCAGAAAACCAATGAAAAGAATAGGTAGGCTTATATAGTAAGCTGAATTTTGGAATGTTCTATTCAGGGATATAGTTTGACCAGTAGACTTTCTATACCATTCTGAATGCTTGTATAAAAAATGAAAACATTGTCTGATAAAATTAAAACGATATTCTCGAAAACATATTTGGAATTAATTTTTTTAAATAAATAATCGTTGTGTTTGATATACATGTAATGTTCATTCTCGCCTTGTATTAAATTTTTAAAGTTTTAAATTTTGTTTCATTTAAGTAGTCCCAAGTATCCCTGATTCTGCAACAGAGAACATAGCTTTCCATGCCTACAAGTCTTCAAACTCAGCTTCTGGTCTACCTCAACATCACACATTACTTTTTGACACAGTCAAGGTCAACAAAGGCCACGGCTATAACAAACATGATGGTATATTTACCTTACCAAGATCCGGAGTTTATGTGTTTGCATGGACCGTTGCAGTTCAAGCCCCTGGTTGGGCCTCAGTTGAGATCGTGGTCAACGGGCAAGTAGCTGGATCGGCATTTGCAGATAGCATTACTGATGATAGCAGTACTATTCAACCCTGGGACGAAGGAACCGGTCTCATTATTGTCGAAGGAAACGTTGGAGATCATGTCTTCCTTCGTATGCAAGAAAATGGATTGGGCGTGGTGAACAGCAATGAGAGAGGTCGAACGTCTTTTTCAGGATGGTGTCTCTTTTAATATTTATTAATAAAGTCATTTAAAGTATGTTTATATAACTTCTCCATTGTGTATGATAGTTCATATACATTCGATCGATTTATTGTTCAAAGTTATGTTCCTCAAACGAAGTTTGGAACATATTTTTTACTCCGTTGCTTATAATCATATAAGTATCACGTCTTCTATAACATGTATAAGAAGGTTGAAGGACCTTGAAGCGATCGTACCTTCATTACTGAGAATATTTTCGTCTAAACGGAAGACCTTCTTTCTTTTCTTGAGTTTCTTTTTCACTCTTAAGTAAAAGTCACAACTGGTCTGACGTTGGTCTGTCTGTCTAGCTGTCCGCCGGTCTGAAAAGTTTTCACATTTTTGACTTCTCAAGAACCAGTGAGTGTGTCAATTTCCACCTGCTTGCTTACTATAAAACATCCTTGGATGAGGGAAATTTAAGGTTTGTTCAATAAGGGGCCACGCCATCTTTTAAGGGGATACAATTATTAGTGAAAATTACATGATTGTATGATTTGAATCTACACATTCAACACATTTCAAAATATTTCTTTTCAAGAACCATTTGAACAGAATAATTAACACTTTCGCGAAACCCTCATTACATTTAGTGTAAATTCAAGATTGTTCAAATCATAAATATAAACCCCAGGAATGTGGTGGGGCCACAACGGGGGATAAAAGTAAAACATATAAATGTATAGGATTTATTTTTTTTATTTTCTCAAGAACAACAATGCTGCGATCAGTCATTTGATATGAAAGCATCCCAAGGGAGTGTACATTTAAAATTGTTTAAGTCATGACCCTGGGGTAGGTTCGGGGTTGCAATGGGGATCACTGCTTTACATAGGAATAAAAAAAATAAGGAATAAAACATTTACAGTTTTTTTTTCTCAAGAACAGCAATTTAACTACTAGAGGTACTGTGAGCAATGAGCTCACTAAATGATACCCCCGCGCCTCCCATATGGTTATAACTGATGACAAAGTCCATGTTTTGCTGTGGCCGGGAAACCCAAAATGTATGTCGGATCAAAAAGTAAAATAGGAGGTGCACAATGGCAATATGTAATAAAAATTCTGTGAAAGTTTCATTAAATTTCACTCAGTGGTATAAGAGGAGTTGCGGATAAGAGATGGGTACCCTAAAGCGTAACAGACGGACGGACGTACAGCTAGACTCACGGGTGTGTTCCCCGAATGGCTACTGGAATAAAACAACAAGTAATTATCACACTCAATTAAGGGGCCCTCTAAGGGGTACAGGTAGACTTACCTGTGCTTACCTGGATAAGCAATATTTTCTAAATCCGATTTATTCATTCAATTTTATTAAGGTAAAATTAAGATTTCAGAAAAATGAATTTTTTATTGTACCTTTATTTTAATTTTTTCCCCAAGCTATTACGGTAATAGTATTGAATAAGATCTTACAAATTATTATCCCCTTTTTGTGCTACATTTTCAAACTCTTTTAGACAAATTAACACAAGTGGTTTTTTTTTCCTTAAAATAATACACCGGTAGATATATGTGTATGAGAATTAGATAAAGTGTTTCTATAAAGTTTTGTTTAATTTTTTTTATCTATCTATCATTTTTTAATTATCATAATATAGTGCAAAAATACAGTATATGATGTACATTAAAATCTATTACTAACGATGAACTTACAAATTATATTATCCCCTTTTTGTGCTACATTTTCAAAATCTTTTAGATGAATTGACAGAAATGTTTTTTTATTCGTAAAATAATATAGATATTCATGTATGATAAATAAAGTGGTTCTATCAAGTTTTCCTCAATTTATTTATTTATTATTTATTATTATCAAAACATTCTATTAAATAATCATAAAATACACATGGAGTTTATGAACTTCTTCACCTTGCATAGCAATTCTTTAGGTGCGAAGAAATATATGGAGATGGACTAAATAAATTGTAAATATGTGTGATATGAGAGTGAAACAGTGTTATCTCATATATAATGTGAAAATCAGTGCTGCTAATCAATAGAACTTCAAGATTATTTATAGTTTTTTAATATGTTATGTGCTTGTAAAATTATTTATTTAAAAAAATATGTATACAAAATATTTATATAGTGCTCAAATTTAAAAAAAAGAAAAGAAATAAACTCCCATTTTATTTTGTTTCAATTCTGGTAGCTGGTAGATTATTCATACAGGTAATTCTACCTGTACCCCGTAGAGGGCCCCTTAATTGAGTGTGATAATTACTTGTTATTTTATTCCAGTAGCCATTCGGGGAATAAACCCAGGCTGACGTACAGATGGACGGACATACCGATTACAGTATACCCTCCCACTTTTCAAGCGGGGTATAATGATTAGTTACATTGATATGGAAGCAGCCAATTTAAAGTACATGTATTGTAGATTCAAGTTTGCTCTTACCAATTCCTCCAGAATTAAGGGTCCAAGGTTTACATAGGAACATATATAGGACAATTCTTTAAAATATTTTCTTCCTGAGAACAACAAAACCATGATTAATTATTATTCCCCCCTCTAGTAATCGGTATGTCCGTACGTCCGTCTGTCTGTTATGCTTTAAAGTACCCATCTCTTATCCGCAACTCCTCTCATACAACTGAATGAAATTTGATGAAACATTCACAGAATCTTTATTACATATTGCCATTGTGCACCTCCTATTTATACCCCCCGCTTGAAAAGTGGGAGGGTATATAGTAATCGGTATTTCCGTCCGTCCGTCTGTTACGTTTTGGGGTACTCATCTCTTATCCGCAACTCCTCTCACACCACTGAAGGCAATTTAATTAAACTATCAGAGATTCTTAATTACATATTGCCATTGTGCACCTCCTATTTTACTTTTTTATCTGACATTTATTTTTGATTTTCCAGAGCAAAACATGGACACTGCCATTATATTCATATGGGAGGCGGGGGGTATCATTTAGTGAGCTCATTGCTCACAGTACCTCTAGTTTTATTTACTGAAAATTGTAATAATTATAGTATAACTTTTTAAAATTGATTGACAACATCGGGAAAGTTGAAAAACATGTCAACTCGCAATAGCTTACTTTAATAAACTTTATTCAATTCCTAATTGCCCTTGTATAGACAGCTCGGGATATCAACATATTAATTTAACTAAAAAGATGCACGTATGCAGTGTAGAATCGGGGGGGGGGGGGGTAAACTTTTTACTTCATTAATAGAAAGATTGTCCACTTTTTTTGCAGTATAGTCAAATCGGGGTAATTTGCTGGTTATTTATGAATAAAATTTGGTTGTTCAAACACCCCCTCCCTCCACCCCACACAAACACATTTTCGAAATTGATTTTTGAGTGCATGGGTTTCTTTTTATGGGGGAGGGGGGTGAAACTGTTGTGACATTGAGGTAAAATTCCTACTTTGCATTTTGACCCATCAAACTCTTTTTCACTAGTACCTCTTTAATCTATGTATAGGTAACTTTAATTTCTGTTTTTATACCCCCCACTTGAAAAGCGGGAGGGTATATAGTAATCGGTATTTCCGTCCGTCTGTACGTCTGTCCGTCCGTCTGTTACGCTTTGGGGTACCCATCTCTTATCCGTAACTCCTCTCATACCACTGAAGGAAATTTAATTAAACTTTCACAGAATCTTTATTACATATTGCCATTGTGCACCTCCTATTTTACTTTTTGATCTGACATGTATTTTGGATTTTCCAGAGCAAAACATTGATACTGCCAATATATTCATATGGGAGGCGGGGGTATCATTTAGTGAGCTCATTGCTCACAGTACCTCTAGTTTTTATATTAATGTAGGACAATTTTAAGAGTTAAAAGAGATATATAACAATGACTGACTGCCTAATTTAAACGTAAAATATATATTATACATCAAAATAAACTCTCTGACAAGAAGTAGCTCAGATTTGTGCTATTCTTATTTCGTGTGTTATACGATCGCCTTATCCATGTTGTACGATCGCTTCATAAAAAGATACATGTCGTTGACGATCGCCTCTCTTTTGTCAAATTTTCCAATTAAAATTTGTTTTGAGGATTATGTATGTAGTTTTAATTCTAAAAATATTTAGATCATACTTCCAGGAACCTTTACATAACAAAAGCAGGAAATATTTTTAGATAATAACAACAATAAACTATTTCAAAGCATGGAAATTTGATGTTTTGAACATTGTCGATTTGATCGGTAACATTTGCATAGAAACTGTTTGACAAATTTACTCTCAGTGAATCCTAAACTGTAGATAATTATCTAAATTAAATGTTCTCTAATTTTATTTACAGGTGGTTACACTCCAGCACACACAATACTGTTTTAATTTACCACCTACGACACTTTCTTCTTCAATGTTTTGATCCGTGTTGCCGATCGCATCAGCGTTGCCGATCGCGCGTTGACAGGGGTGTGTTTGGAGCTTGTCTTGTTTACTGACATTTACAATGTGGTTCCCTTTGACGTCACAATGTATGTGACGTCACAATAACAAAATCACTTCCATTCTGTTACGTCACAATCATTTGGAAAATAGTTCAGCAACGAAATGCAATAAAATCATGGAAGAAGACGAAGTTCCTAATTCCCATGCAATGGAGGGTACTGTAGGAAAGAAGTTTAGTGTAGAAGCGTGCAATATTCTCTGGGAATTGCGCAAAAGTGGACAGTTATGTGATGCGATCATAAAAGTAGAAAACAGAGAATTCCCAATTCATCGAAACATCATGTCGGCCTGTAGTCAGTATTTCAGAACACTGTTCACAAATGAATTATTTGATACCAATACCCGGGAAGTGGTCATCCCAGGAGTTTCTGCCGAAATTATGAGTTTGATAATCGACTTTGCGTACACCAGAGACGCTGCCGTGACGGCAGAAAACATCGAACGTGTTTTACCCGCCGCTGACCAGTTTCATGTGATGGGTCTGGTCAAACTTTGCTGCGACTTCCTAATCTCCGAACTGACGCCGGAAAATTGCATCGGGATACGGAGATTCGCGAGAACTTATTTTTGCCATAATTTGGAAAGAGCTGCCTTCCGATATCTGATGTTAAATATCGCCGATGTCTTGACCTTCAGTAATGAGTATCTACAACTGGATATCGATGGAGTTTGCGATATTCTATCCTCGGATGAATTGAACGTAAGAAATGAAGAGCTCGTTTTTGACGCCGTTTTGCGATGGATCGACTACGATCACGATACAAGGAAAGAACATATTGCCCGACTATTGAAAACAATTAGGCTCGGGCTTTTAACTACTCAGTATTTCGTGGAAAAGGTCAAAGTTCACCCATATATAAAAGACAATGATTCCTGTAAACCTGTCATCATTGAAACTCTCAAGTTTCTTTACGATTTGGACATGGATGAAGATAAAGAACTAGATCTAAATAATCCATTAGCCAAACCTCGTGTACCACACGAAATATTATTTGTCATCGGGGGATGGAGTGGCGGATCTCCTACAAATCTTGTAGAAACGTACGACACGCGGGCGGATCGATGGATCATCTGTGATGCTGTAGACACAGGTTTGTTAACCGAGTACATGGATAAGTGGATTTATTAATGCTTCATATTGCAAAGGATACTTGAATAATTTATGAATATTAGACATATTCTTCGAGTTACTCATTGCTCTCAAGAGTTTTTATGGGTTACTTATTAATAAGAAGAATGCCTTTCTTGTATAAGATATACAAGGGTAGAAATACTAAATGTTCATACGACATGCAGACACTTCTTGCCTTTTTAGATACTAGGTCTAAATAATTTCTAGATAGTAGTTGCACATACATCTTTGTAATAGCTCCTTGTGGTTTGGCATTTAGCTCGCTATAGTCTGGAAAAATTGGTACAGACGTTCAGTCTGTCAATATTGGCATTTAAAAAGTGCAATTCATGACAGTAATTAAAGAATCTAAGATAAAAGAGAGCACCATTGATATGTTCCATTTACCATTTTTCCATGCTCATTTAGACTCCATTACATTAAACAAAAGTATTAAATTCTAAGTATGAACATCTAATAAAACCTTTAGTAAAATTAAAAACTGGAAGTATTAAACGTAAATTCACTTTCCAAAACCCCTGTCTTGAAGGTCCTAGAGCGTACCACGGCACGTCAACTGTCAATCATATCATCTACGTTATTGGAGGGTTTGATGGCGTAGAATATTTCAACAGCGTGCGAAGCTTTGACCCGATGACCAAAGAATGGAAAGAAGTGGCGCCAATGAATGCCAAGAGGTACATGTACAAATAGCGTAAAAACAAAAGTCCATTAACTTTATATGAAATTGAAGTTCTGAATTTGTTTTGTAGAAAGTACAATTTATTGGTCAAATCAGTTAGGTGAATAACTTCAAACGTTTTTTATATCATAATTATAAAATATTTTAAATAAATTGCAATGTCCGTTATGCAAATTATCCCACGTTTCCAGCTAATCTATCGTTCATGTCCTGACATACCCAACAAACTACACCTAGATTCCTTCAATAACTATTATCTGAATACATTTTACAGGTGTTATGTCAGCACCACTGTATTGGGAGATCGTATATACGCGATGGGGGGATACGATGGCCAGATGAGACAGAATACTGTCGAACGATTTCTTCCCACCAAAAACCAGTGGAGTTTCGTAGCACCCATGAACCACCGGAGAAGCGATGCTAGCGCCACCACGCTCAATGGTATGTATGAACCATTTTATCTCGCATGCAATGGAGTTCGTGTTTGTTCGTTATATATTTATAAGCAAAGACTTTTAATGACTTCTCTGTTATTAGTACTACATATTTAACACTAGTCTAGTGTTTTAATTTTTTTAAGATCTCATTCACCTCTAGTATACATATTTAATTTATATATCCTGAACACTTACTGCAAAGCACCAAAATGTTCTTCCTAAAACATAATTTGAACATTGCAGAGGAAAAAAAATAATTCATCTACATCTGTAATTATTTTTATAAAGATAAAGTGTATATCTGTGGAGGGTTCAACGGTCACGAGTGTCTTAGTACCGCGGAAGAATACGATCCCAGTACCAATCAGTGGACACTGCTTGAGCCTATGAGGAATAGGCGCAGCGGCATAGGCGTCATAGCCTACAAAGAGGAAATTTACGCCTTAGGCGGCTTTAACGGAATCACCCGAATGAATACAGGAGAAAAATATTGTCCTAAATCCAAAAGGTGGAAGACCATTCCGGAGATGTTCAATCCAAGAAGTAATTTCGCCATCGAGGTAATGACATTTTATTTTATAAAGGCTTTAAAGCTTGCGCTAACATTCAACCATATATTTAATTTAGATTTTTGTGATACTTTGGAACTTGGCAATTCTAAAAACGTGAATTATATAAGCATATTTTTTTTAAGCATCAATCGTTCAATTGTTAAATAAAACATTGAATGAACGTGGTCATGGTGGTTAATTAGGTTAATGTAGAGCGTTTTTACAATTATTTTTTTTTTATAAATTGTAAAACTCCAGGTGATTGATGAAATGGTGTTTGCCATTGGTGGCTTTAATGGGGTAACAACCATCTTTAACGTTGAATGCTATGACGCCTCCACCGATGAATGGTAAGCTTGTGTAAAAATTCTTTGTATATTATAATCGTCCGACATTGCCGTTTACTGAAAAAGTGACTACATGTATATGAAACTTTTAGGGTATTTGCAAACGAAATGAGGATTTCTTTTCTTAGATGAAAAGAATAAATTATATTAGGTTTAGTATCACAGTGATAATTTCCCACAACTCCAAATGTAGCTGCAAAACTTTTTATTAGCTCTTCGAAGAAAAGAATATTCAATTTGACAGACTTATCGTCCGTCCCAATTTTTTCAGACTAGAGAGCTACAGTTCTTACGAATACTTTTTACTAATTTTTATTGCAATCGAATCTGCATTTAATTTATATTTTGTAATTTATTTCAGGTATGATGCAACAGATATGAACTTGAACCGAAGTGCCTTAAGCGCCTGTGTAGTCAAGGAATTGCCGAGTGTTCAGGATTATATACATAAAGAAAGATAAATATTTTTATCGATAAAATAAAAATAAAAATATTAGAAGCAAGTGTAATCTTTGTTGTTTTTATTTATTTATTTTTGTCAAGGTTCAACTTGAACAACACTTTTTTGTCCAATTTTGGAAAATCCACTTGCTGTCGAAGAACACTGCCATGAATACACTCGGCTATATACGTCAGCTCCAACAAGAACCGTTTTGAGTCCAGATTTTTTTATGAGACACCCCCTCCCCTTCTAGGAAAAATCCATTGATTCTTCCGTGTTGAAATTTTAAAACTAATAACATCTAACAGTCGAATGAGATTCATTTCCACTCAGAATAAAAGCTTTGCATGATAATTTATTTTCGAAGTCAAATTTACTTTTAATGATAGTTTAAGAGTAATCATTAGAATGGACGGAATACCGCAAAATTCTTTTTTTTTTTTTGAAGAAAAATATGTGGAGAAACCTGGACAAAAAACAATGAAATGCAGAATCAATTAATAAACAAATCTTCACAAAGGAAACTATAGATAACGTAGCCACTGCGTATCGTTGATTACAGTATTAAAAATCGGGTACGTCACAAATGAAATGTTGACCAATATCCATACAATTATATATCTACAACTCAAGTTTTGTAAAAGTAGGGCGAAAATTTGTCCCAACTGAAATAAACAATTATTATTGCTGTAACAGGCACAACGGCAAACTTAATAATCTGGATCAACACAGCATTGGACATCGAAGAAAACAAATAAACTGCCATCTGCAACCAAAAAAAGCAATTAATGACGTGCATCAAAATTTCTGCAATTTATTGTAGTTTTAACAAATTTAATAAATTTTGATTATATATCTATATCCTAATCTTTTTAAATTTAGAACTTGAATTTAAATTTTAAAATTATACTCACGCTGACTACGAGTTCTACTACTTTGTTAATTGCTATCAATGGATAGATAAGAAGTTTGACCAACAGGAAACAGAGGATCCAAAACAGGGCAAGGAATAGAAGAGCCAGGAAACACAAAACTGTGTAGGTCACCGTCCCATCAACTAGTTCCACTCTGGGTAGGAATGACGTTACAGAAATGAACTTAGCTCGCACCTGGTCGTGTGTACCAGTCAAATATGTGTAAAACAAAGATTCGTCTGAAAACAACAAAAGAAAGTTGAACAAACCATATACTCTGACAACTTTAAGTTTGACTAGCTGCTTAATTAACACGAATTGATGCACCCCCCCCCCCCCATTAGATTAATAGACGGATAATATAAACAGCAAAAACTAAGCAACTGATTGACAATATGTGTTGAGGTTTTATTTTATCTCATTTCGACATAATTATCAGAACTTTTTAAAACTTTTTATCAACAAAATGTGCCACTGCATGCGACATTCAATATGTAAAAAGTTCGATAACTCCTAAAAAGTTATTTCACAAAATTAATTAAAATTAATTCTTACCAATGATTTTAGCAGCAATGATGAATGTAATTATAAGAAGAACTGTTGCTGTAATACTCGTCGTCATCATGTATACAGTACTTGCATCTAGTGAATCATCTGATCAAGAAAAACGAAAGTAGACTTAATAGTATTGTTGAGAGAGAGATAAATGGAGAGAGAGAGAGGAGTCTAAGGAGTGAGATATCATTTATTTAAATATGAAACACTTACATGACAAAATCTGACATTCTGATCTTCTTTTTTAACCAAGTCGACCAATAAATTAGACTGAAAGATGCATGGCAAACTTCCTAATCTTGCTAAACAGGCCCAAACCGCGATGAAGGGAGAGAGACGAAATCGAAAGTTGAGCAGTTGAAGTGTAAAAATTCCAGTTTGGACAAAAATATATAATTAGGCATAAAATTGCATAACCATTTTCTTATTCAGTTCAACGCTAAAAACTTGAATTTTTTCCTTGATAAAGTTAATGTATATTTTGAATTAAGATAGTGCCACATATAACGTTTCATATGTAGCCCCCACATAAATTCTGATTAGGCCAAGTATCATATCATGTTATACAATAACATTCTTAATTTTTTCATTTTTTTTCTTTATAAAAAAACTAAGTTATTTTTTTCAGGATATTATACTTAGCGTTTTGATAAACTTTTGAAACTGGGACCTTTCTTCGTGTTCGGAGTAGAAAAGCGCAATATATCCGTTTCCGTCCGGCTCTTTTCTTTTAGGACTTTTAGCCTCACTTCCTGTTTATTTGTTACGTGCGGAAGACAGGCGGAGTTTGGAAGGTACACGCGTAAGTGATTTACGAAATTTTCTAATTTTCCATTGTCTTTAATGCACTCAGTTTTAGAACCTGAACACACTTTTTGTAAATATTGTAACAATTGTCAAAAAAGAAGGTTTTCATGAGTACACTTCCTCAAATTTTGAAATATTCGTAACTTTAAAAAGTTGAAACAAACTTTTAACTTGGCCTAGTGGAGGACACTGGGATACTAAACTTGAGGATTTTGCATAAAACGCATTTTCCCCAAAACTTAAGATTTATCCCAAAGAAGTTCATGTGAATCCTTACAAGTACACTGGACATGCGATTTTTTTTTCCAAAGAGAGATCAGAGTTGTTGAAAACCTTTTCAGATACAGTAGTCAGTCATATTTGGGACTGACAAGAAGACAAAACAAGACAGTCCAGTCTTAAGTGATTTTAGCCTGTCAGATATTTAGGTAAAAAAAAAATTATATAGAAAATTACTTAACATTAATTTATTTTCTTTATCTAGTGACTTTCCTGGACCTGTTTATTAGAATTACGTTCTGTATAAATACTTTTTTCTTTAGCTTACTTAATATACTCGATTCTCGTTATATCGCTGGTTTCATTGTATTGTACTGTATATTGCAAAAATTTGGATACATAGCCTATATTCATTTTATTGATGGAGAATCTGTATGTTGTCTGAATGTTTACTTTTTTGATGATTAAGAAGTATGGAACATCCGTTTGGAAAAAAAATATTCAAATAGAATGTAAATTTTACAGATTTGCAGTCCCGTTTTCATTTTATTAGACCATTAAATTTATAACCTAGTACAAAATATAAAAAAGTTCATTTTTTAAAAGTCTTAAGTTAGAACAACTGTTTATTTTTTGATGCAGAATTACATTGTAAATTCAAAACTAAAAATTGAGGTCCATATCACGTACAAGTTTCCATATTTACCCATACCGCAATACAATGAGACTCTCCAATTCAGGAGGTAAATTAGACTTCCTGTTTTAAAAATAGACTACAAATTAAATGATGCAAGCTTGGAAAATGATTTGACACTAAAAAGTTTGGCCAAAGTTACAAGTATAAATATCATTTGATATAAGTTAAAGTAAAAATTTAAAATTACACTTTTTATGCAAAAGAATTAAGTAACGCGATATAATGAGACACCAGTATAAATGTAAAGCATATTGTGACAATCTTGAAAATCTGCTTAATTTTTTTACTGCGGGATTAAACAGAAATTGAGATTCCGCGGAATTATGACCCTTTGGAAAAAAAAAGTATGTCTACAGTAACTTTTTACTTTATAGCATTTACCGATGCGGTCTCCATTTTTTTTTTATCTCCTTACTTATCTCCCTGATAAATTATCCAATATATCCGTTTTTTATGACCCCCTTTCGAAGAAGGGAGGGCATATTGCTTTGCCTCTGTTGGTTCACCAACAGTTTTTGTTCATTGTCTTCTCAGAGGTTCCACATACTGAAATGAAATTTGGTATACAGGATTTATCATAAGAATATCTAGATTGGGGTCTATTTTGTATATGATTTAGTAATTTTTTAGCGTTATGCCCCTTGGACTTAGGAAAATTCCAGTTATTTGCAGTTTCCATTCATTTTCTTTGCAAGAGGTTGCACATTTTGTCAGATATGAAATTTGGTATACAGAATTCTGTCCTCATCTGTTACTTTATTTTTACATTATTTGGCCCCAGTATGAGTTGTAAATTTTGTGGGTTACAAAACCATGCTGGTTTTGCTTTCAAATGCCTTGATCCTGTTTAAAGAAAAAGTATCACACAATCACACATACTTCTTAATTATTCTTTCTTTCTTTCTAGTTGATGGATATTTAATAGAAAAATCAACCTAATGTATTTAAATATGATTATAAAGGAAATGTCCATTTGGGATTTAAAACAAATTGCATCAGTAGCTTCCAAGTTTTAATGACAATACAAGATCCTTACAAATGTTGAACCCTTTGTTAATGTAAAATTTTGTCACAGAAAGTGGATATGATGCACAAAAACCTCTAAAATAAAAAAATACTGATGCTAGGGGGAGAAGAACCACAAACATCTTATATAAAAAAAAAAATACAGTAACATATATTATAAACTGGTAATGTTGATTAAAAAGTTTTATTTCTGCAATGTAGAAACTGTTGTTCAAATCCGTTTTAAAAGCTGTGCAGTCATAACTGCAGAAAGGTTGAACTTGAAGCACTGATTAGTAATACCGCGGATGTTTTATTTTCTTTGTACAAATGGATTTTTTTAAGCTTTCATAAGTCAAGCAAAATTTACTGTTAAGGTAATTCCACCCTCCTGTGATGTCATAGGTTTTTGCAAAAATTGTAATTAAATTAAATTTATACCTAATAGAACAATAATTTTTGGAAGAATGCTTTACAATAGGTGTAATGATAAATATTGTTAAGTAAAAGAATTTTTAAAATGCATATTTTCTCTAATTAATCAATTATTCAATCATTTAAAAAAATTGACAAGGGCAATAACTCCTTCTTGGGTCTCTTCATTCAGGCATTTGTTTATTGTACTTCTTATGTAAAATAGTTTCCCTTATATTCACAATTCAAAAGTCTTCAATTAGTAGGAATTATTTAGGAACATTCAGCATCAGAATTATGCATTTTAATCAGTTTCTGCACATTATTCATAATCCTTTTTACAAAAAATGTGCAATTTTTTTATGTTGACATACACTTTTGTTGAAGTAAGTTTTGTATCTTAAATAATATGGTGACCTATATATTTTTTGCAATTATTGGAAAATCTTAAGTATAATAAATGAAAATAAATGCAGTTTTTGTACTTTGAACCATTAGAATTGTAAGGGTAGAAACACCTTAAGATATTGTACTTGGTGTTAATCAATCACAATTTCTGCTGGGGAAAAAAGGCAAGAATAGTACTGGATTAGTTCCTCAGTGCCTGTATTGACAAAATTTGGTAATTAACGCAGTTAACTTAATTGTTAATTGTTTATTAGATTGATTCAGGACATGCTGCTACAGAACATGGATTAATTGCACTGTTTGAACACTTAATTTTTATGTGGGTGTTATATAGCATGATACCAAATGTTTCATAATTTATTGAGAGATGTCGCTAAAAGGCTTCATCTTTTTAAAAATAAGATTTCTGATTTCTTGATGAAAGCCTTTACATTTTTTTATCCCCCAGAGGAGTGTTTACAAGCTGGTTCCCAAATTGGGTGGGAGAGTGGGCAACACATTTGTGGGGACTCGGATTTCGTAAAATGTCTTACGTTTTGTGAAAAGTACGTGACAGCTGTCTATCTGTGTTGATGTAAAGACATGATGGAGATACGCCTATGGATTAAAATTCAATTGTTGATGCAGTGCAATCTCAATATTTTCTTTTTGTATTCGTGTAGATTTTTCTCCAAACAAAAGGACAACAGCTGTTATTTTAAGATTTACGTGTATACTATAAGTTATGTACAAACTCCTACAGATTTGTGAGGGCATGGAGGCTCTATAAAAAATATCATATATTAAATTAAAAGATAACTCTAAATGTCAGTAGCATTGACAAAATCATTATAATGCTCATTTTCTGATTGTTCAGTGTTCATTCATTTTCTTTATGTCAATGATCGTCCTGAAGGCAGTTTGAAGATCTTTATTAAATAGAAATTCCTCCGAAAAACACAATCAATGATTCCTTGTTTATTAAAAGCTTGTAGCCTCTGGGTAGTTCCGATCTCAGGGTCAAAAAGATTAAGCATACTGATATAGTGTAACCTGTGTGTAGGTCATTCTCATTGCTTTCAGTTTCTAGGAGTTTTATATTTATATTAACTACTTATGAATGATAAGCTCAAGCTATAATGGAGTATCTGTAGCTTCTGTATAGTACGTGTACATTGCCATTTTTAGCATAAACCTTAACACAATTTTACTGTTTTCTGTATATATATATATAGGCATGATAAAATTATAGCCCAGTGCTGTGGAATGCTGACAATAGAGTGACTTCCCTTGAGCTAGATTTGTGTAGGTAGTCGGGAGATAAGACCAGTTGGTGTGGCCTATTCTTTACAGATAAGCCTTGTCTGTCGCTCAGTGTCAAATCTCTGTTATCTTACTCTTAGCTCAGGAACTTACTACGTGTACATGTAATGGTGACCTTTCTTGGCAGGTAAAAAAGGGGCTTAATTTTCATTCATAGAATTTCTTACTTACATATGTATCTAATTTAAATACCAGGGGGTCAGGTTTAACTTTTATATGTTTGGAAATTTTTATGCTGGGGTAGAAGTTACTTTTCGATTTATTTTTATATGATATTATTTCATGTAGTTTGTCTTGATTTATGATAAAGTTCTGTGAAGTTTATGGTAGTGGAACAGTGTGAATAGTTGGAGTATTATTTTGACAATTGAATATCGATGTTGACATGAATTTTTAACATGCTATAATGGACTATCATTGTTAAATGATTTCTCTATAGATACTAAATACTGGTAAATAACCAACATGGTGTACACAGATTTGACAGTTAGATTTTAAGTTTAACTCCTGACTATTAAAGTATATTACAAAACTTTCCCCAAATACTAGTACATTATAAAGGGGGTTGTATCTGAATGTTCTTTTGCTACTCAATCGCTAGAAGAAGCAACATCTATTGGTAAAATATTCCACACAACCCGTAAACAGTGTTTAGATCCTTGCATGATTTCGTCTTCTTAAATCAGTCTTAGATTTATAAATGACTCAATCATTTTCATGGCCATGAGAGAAGACAAAAGTCACAATACATCAATGCGCGATACCAGAATACTATGAACATCCTTATTAGTTATTATATTCTCTAATCCAGATGGAAATTATAGTTTTTAGTTTTGATGCTACAAAATTATAAATGTTTCCACATTGATACTTGTCCCTTTTTTTTTGGATCAAGGAAACATTTAGCACACTATATATCGACTTTCCTGCTCAGAACATGTATATTGTACCATTAATATCTGTATAATTTATGAGTAGTTTTAAAGTGTTCAACATTTTGTTCTAACGATCTGTCAATACTCATTTACATGCATGTTTAACAAACTCCTACTAAAGTTTATTTACTTGCAATCAATACATTCTAATACAAATATTGACGGAGCTAGAGGCTTAATTGTTTAATTTAAAATGAACAAAAATTTTACAGACATTTTTATTACTTATGTTACATATTTTGGGAGTAGTACTTGCATGTACTAAGTACCATTTATTTATTTATTTTTGCATGCTTGACTTTAACAGTCTCTGATCAATATATCCACTGACATATTACATGTAGCGGTATATATTTTGATATACTGTAGACGTACTTTTTTCCGCGGGGTCATAACTCCGCGGAATCTCAGTTTCTGTTTAATCCGCGGGTAGAAAATTACGCGGATTTTCTTGACTGTCACTATATGCATAACATTTATATTAAGTACGCTTGGACAAATTTCCGCGGATTATCTGTGACCGTGTACATAGCGTTAATTAATACCACGCGGAAAAAAGTACTTCTACAGTATTGGTAAATGACACAGAAACTGCATTTTTTTTTTATGGGAATCTGAGTTATAAAGACTGCACATATATATAGCATGTAGAGAGAATTGATGATAATCTACAGATTTGTTTTACAAACATATACAAACATGATAAATAACTGTGCTCTTTCTGATCAAACAAGGTGACATTATACATCTGTCCTGTTCATACCTGGGGGCTGAACATCACGCTTTTATGTGATTTTTTATCAACAGGTGTTAAAAGTAATGTAGTACGTACATATGTAATATCTCCTGGTGATAAAAGCAGTCTTCTTCAGCTTTCTTGTTCTTTAGTCAGTGAAAGTTATTTACTTTGATAAATCTTATGCTAGTGCTATTTAGCAGTGTGAGAACTTAAGAAATAATGTAGGAACATAATTTTATTAGTCCCTTACCAGTGAAATTGGAGGGGACATAAATACTACCCGGTACCTTTTCTGTTTGTCTGTCTGTCCATCCCACTTGGTTGTCAACCTTTCTCCATTTAACCTAGTAACAGATCAGGTGATTTTTGGTACATGTCTGTCTATACCTTTATTATAGTGAACATCAATCTTGCATTTTGTTCCGATTTGTTGAGTGTTGAAGGAAATACTTTTATATTTTAAGGGAACCAGATTACACCTGCCAGTAGGGAACTAGTTTAATGGCTTAGTACAATACTCTCAAGAATGCTTGTTAACAATATTCATTAAAAAAAAGAATAGATTCCCCAGCCATTAGACAATCAAAAATTGTTTTATATTGATTGAGTCACTGTAACACAAATTAGTGTATTGGTTTGTGGAAGCTAATTTTTCTCTGATTGATTTATTCATTATAACATGCATTGATTTTGATTCAAGATTTTAGAAAATAGGTTTTACGTATCTTGGAATAGGATGTTTATGCCCCCCTTCGAAGAAGGGAGGGCATATTGCTTTGCTGCTGTCTGTCGGTCTGTCGGTCCACTCAGTTTCCATTCATTTTCTTTGCAACCGTTGCACATACTGAAATGAAATTTGGTATACAGATCTATGACATGAATATCTAGGTCAAGTTCTGTTTTGGGTTTGATCGCACCATTTTTGACAGAGTTATGCCCCTTGGATGGAAAAATTCTAATTTTGGTTGGAGGGAGGCATAAGTGTTTTACAAACATCTCTTGTTTTTGTCTGAAATGAGTATTCTAATATCATGATAATATGTCCATGTAAGGTTTTGATTCTAGCTTTTAGGAAAGATTCATTTGCAAATTATTCCAATGATGTTCACAATACATATTAAATAAACATCAAACATGAACAATATATGTTAATAAACAATCTAGTTGTTTCTTTATTTTTATAATTATAACTTGGATGAGTCTTGTGTCCCATATTCCGTATGTGTTTACCATACAATTTTTAATGATGTATTGTTTATCAAAAATTTTAGCTTAAAAAATATCAGCACATTGAGATTATATCATTTGAAATGTATCATAGTGCTATGTGTATGCTGTAAGCACAAAATTTCAATAGCTTGATATGAATGTCATTTATCATCAGTTTACAAACCAGGGTGTTAGATAAATGATATTGAATTCTAAGGTTTCACCTCCCCAAAGATTGAGAGGCCACAATCTTATCTCACTCAGTTCTGTGTGTGCAGAAAATCTGAACTGTCAAGGGAAGGATATTCAATAAAAAGTAGGTTAATCAACGTAATTTCAAAGTTTATTATTTCAAATGCATGTTATTCTTGATGTATAGGAGGATTGAACAATTGTACAGATGCTTCTTTGATAAATTAAATGTTTTGTGTACATGCAGTTCATTGTTGACTAGTTTAGGGTGCAGGGATTATTAGTTTAGAGTGGATACTTTTAAGTCGTAGTTTATTGGAAATCCAGTCTTTCTTTTGATACAGATATTACTTTGCTCATACAAGATTTTTTTTTTAATTTGATTTGTTTTAAACATGTTAAATTATGTTTAATTTGCACAAAGTCTATACATGTATGTAGAATATTTTTATGGGGAAAGGAAT